>RWGY01000639.1:253798-390963 GCA_007726485.1 Eragrostis curvula
TGGATATATTAGGCTTATTAGCCTTTCTTCTTTGCTTTTTTTTTTTTTTTTTGCCTCATTTGATTTGATGAGAGAAGGACATGCGGATGGAATCCATAGAATCTTTTTCTGGGGGCATGCGGGTGGGTAGCAGTAGCTGCTACTGCTGCGATCTGAGTTTTGTGTTTGGACTTTGGGAGAAGGTAGAGAGACAAAGCAGTATCAATTCCACTGTTTGCGTGCAGCCACCCGTCGGGCACCCGAGACCCGCCCGAGATCCGACGGGTGCGGGCGCGGGTGTCAATTTTCACCCGCGGGTGCGGGTGCGGGTGTCAACTTTCACCCGAAGTGTTTTTTTTTTCGGGCGGGTTTTTACTCCACCCGACCTGAACCCGACCCGTTGCCATCCCTACTCCTGACGCAGATGCCCCAGCAGCGTGAACCGGACGGCGGCCAGCCCCAACGTCTTCCGATGCGCTAATAAGCAGGCGTCCTTCATGATGATGCCGCTCCTACAAATTTCTTTCCTATGCATCCTCTTTTGCTGCTTATCTAATACTAATTTTGTTTTGTTGATGATGAATCATGTGGGGCCGTACCATGGACAACGGCTTCATGTGGTCTGGATGCAAGACCGTAGGTGCGTATCAGCTAGGTACAAAATTCTTCAATCATCTTTCTCCTCCCAGCATGCGTGCTAATTATTCCCATTTTGTTTTTGATGGTTTTGTATATAGCAGTGTGGATGAGAACGAGGTACCTTTGGTGACCGACTGATAGATGAAACACAGCACCAAGGAATTTAAGGAAAGCTGCCTAATTGATGAACCAGTACACCTTGACAACTAGGTACCAGACTGCCCAATTTTCCCCATCGCCATCGTTCTCATTTTTCCAAAATATTTTTCTGATTGTTCTTTCGTTTTTATGCAGGAGTGTGGACGTGGACAAGGAGCACTGCGACGGTGTTTTGCAATCCACGACAAGCCATTCCGGATGCTGGCGTGACATACAGCCTCGAGTCCTCGATGACGATGCTTTCATGCAAACTACCTGAGATGCAAGCGCAGACACGTGCCTAGTCGAACCTTACCGTTGTTTGGTCCAGGCGACATCTCCAAGCGCAGACACATCCAAAGATGATAAGTATCCTGTATGGTTCGCGCTGACACAGAATGGAGCGGGTAGCGGGAATCGAAATTGGATTCAGATACCCTGTCCAGCGCAATGGCAAACACAAGTGAATTGTATTCATGATGAGCCCCGTGGGGAATGTCCTAAGTTTTTACAATTGAAATTTGTAATGATCTAGTAGTCACTAAATCATGGTATTCAAACTGCAAATTCTGAAGTGGTATTAATATAGTTTTCACAGACAAAGACCACGTTCGTGTTTCGAACTGCCAGCTACATGTATCTCACGCCGCTCAGACTACATGAGCTGCCTTAACCTCTTTGCTCCCGCAATCATCCAGAGATTAGCTTCCTCTTTGATGCCGTGGAGCAGCGCTCTTGCACTAGGCCACATGCCATCGAAGACACACCTGTTTCTGTGTTTCCAAATCTCCCAGGCAACCAGCAGCACTAGTGTGTTGAATCCTCTTCTTTTGTCCCGGTTCACTCTTTTGCTTGCACGTCGCCACCAATTCGTGAAGCATGTTTCATCGGCTGATGGAGTCATCATTTCTAGGCCGATCCACTGGAGTGCATGGAACCATGTCTCTCTAGCGACGACGCATGTGGTCAGGACGTGTTGAATGTCTTCCTCTGCTTGGTCACATAGCGGGCAGCGCTCTGGATGTTGCATGCCGTGACGTGCCAAGCGATCTGCAGTCCAACACCGTATCCAAATTGCAAGCCACATGAAAATTTTAACTTTAAGTGGCGCCCAAGCCTCCTGTGCAGCTCGAATAGTCACTACCCTCTTGAGGGCGCTGCTTTTGTGGATCTCGTGCGACGGCGGTCTGCGTGGAGTTTTCCAGGGCGAAAGCCTGACATTGGCGCCTGGTGCGCCTTACCTTCCTGAAGGCGTTGTTGGAGCTCTCCGATGATTGTGTTGGCTGAGTTGTGGGCGCCGCGGAAGTTCTGATCCCGTATATGTTGTAATGGACTTGTGCCGGCTAGTTCTCCGTTGAGTGGAGTCTCGGACTGTTGCTGGCGTGCTGCCTAGCGGGTCCTAGCGCGTGTGTGGGTTTTTGGCTCTTTTTACGGTGTTTGTGTTTCTTGTAAACTGGTAATCCCAGTATTCGGCTTTCTTGCTTTATATATAAAGTTGGACCTAGATCGGTCTTTTGGCCAGAATCCTCAAAGTTAATTTACAGTTTCTCCTTTGACCTGATCATCCTCTGATTGGTTGTTGGCGTCAGCGATTACGTGACCAGCAAAACTCAACGACGGTTGTTACTGCTTTACTGGTCAGCTGCACATCAGCACATGCTCCCTATATATCTTCCATCATCCACACAAGTAAGGCCAAGCATACTATCGGGATCTCCAAGCTATCAAAGTGAGTACTATCAAGCAACCAAATTTTTATTTGGGTCAGCTGACGTACGTGATGGTCTCATCGCAGATTGTGGTTGCTTCTGAATTCCGTATGCAAGTAATAGAATTAAGCAGACTCGCATCATTATCCTGCAGAAGTTGCGAGGTGCCGCTGAGTCAGAGCTAGCATACGGAACTAATGGAGGGCAGCGTCACGAGGCCTCAGCCTCACTTTGTTCTCCTCCCGTGGCCGGCGACCAGCCACATGATCTCCATGGCCGACGTCGGCTGCCTGCTCGCCGCGCACGGCGCAGAGGTTACCGTCGTCACGACCCCAGCAGGCGCGCCGCTCGTCCGCAGCCGCGTGGAGGAGTGTCGTGCCGGTTCCGCCTATCACGCTGCCGTCGCGGTGATCCCCTTCCCGACGCTTGAGGCCGGCCTCCCGGAGGGATGCGAGAGGCTGGACCACGTCCCGTACCGCGACATGGTTCCCAGGTTCTTCGACGCGAACGCTCGTTTCGGCGAGGCCGTGGCGCGGTACTGCCGCAGCGACGCGCCACGCCGGCCGAGCTGCGTCGTGGCCGGGACGTGCAACACGTGGGCGCTGGGCATCGCGCGGGACCTCGGCGTGCCGTGCTTCGTCTTCCACGGGTTCGGCGCGTTTGCGCTGCTGTGCTGCGAGTACCTGCACAAGCACAGGCCGCACGAGGGGTTGGCGTCGTCGGACCAGGCGTTCGACGTCCCGGTGCTCCCGCGCGCCGAGTGCAGGCTCGCCAGGAGGCAGCTGCCGCTGCGGTTCCAGCCGTCGTTTCCCGTTGTCGGCGAGTCCAGGAGACGAGAGCAGCGAATGTTCGAGACGGCCGTGGACGGCATCGTGGTGAACAGCTTCGAGGAGCTGGAGCACGGATCCGCGGCGCGTCTCGCGGAGGCCACGGGAAAGCAGGTGGTCCCTGTCGGCCCTGTGTCGCTGCTTCGTCGCCACGGCTACTCGAGCTCCGTCGTCTCGGACGAAGCGACGCGGTGCATGGCGTGGCTGGAAGGCAAGAAAGCAAGGTCCGTGCTGTACGTGAGCTTCGGCAGCGCGGGGCGCATGCCGCCGGCGCAGCTGATGGAGCTCGGCGCGGCGCTCGTGTCGTGCCTCTGGCCCGTCCTCTGGGTCATCAAGGGCGCCGACTCGCTGCCCGATGACGCCGCGGGGTGGCTGCGGGCGAACACCGACGCCGACGGTGTGGCGGACAGCCAGTGCCTTGTGGTCCGCGGTTGGGCGCCACAGGTGGCCATCTTGGCGCACGCCGCCGTTGGCGGTTTCATGACGCACTGCGGGTGGGGCTCCACGTTGGAGAGCGTCGCCGCGGGCGTGCCTATGGCCACTTGGCCTTTCTACGCAGAGCAGTTCCTCAACGAGAAGCTGATCGTTGACGTCCTTGGGATAGGCGTCTCTGTCGGCGTGACGAAGCCAACAGAGACGGCACGGAGTCGTGGCAGTGAGAGCAACGACGATGCTGGTGATGTAAAGGCAGAGGTTGGGAGGGAACAGGTGAAGTGGACGCTGGAGAGACTGATGGGGGGAGGAGCCGAAGCCGAAGAGAGGAGGAAAAAGGCTCAGGAGCTGAAGGTGAAAGCAGAACTTGCGCTGCAAAATGGGGGGTCGTCGTACAAGAATTTGGAGAAACTGATAAGATCTTGTGTTTGAGCCTATTTGTACCGTAAAAGTGCGAAGCAGTAAACGTCGTTGAGCAATGCAGGCGAGCAAAGTAATTTACTGTGTTATTACGAAGGGAACTCAACCATTACCATACCACAGCATGCTTGTAGATTGTACTACTTTGGTGATTGTACAAATAAGCGTGGGTATTGGCATTTTTGTTGGACCACAGCTTTTTTTTTTTTTTTTTTTTTTTGAAAGATATACCATCACTGCTTGAGTACAGTTAGTGTAGTTCATCCTGGAAGATATCATGCGTGGAGGACTAGGGCTGAACATTCGGTTAATGTAGTTATTATGGCTCGGCTTATTCAGATATTTTAAATATCGATTCCTCAAAACTAGAACCACATTTTTTCAAGGCAAGACAATAACCTCACTGAAAAACTGAAATATTTCGGTTAGGTTTTCTCGGTTTTCAGTTTGCAACCTAAGTAATTTTGTTATTTAATATACAAGCCAATGACCAAAGTTTAAATATTTTATATACAAAGAAAACCAATACACCAAATCACCAATATTTGATAGTATACTATTAGACACTAGAGAAATATTTACACGAACAGCCAAATAAATAATAGTGTAACTACTCATATATATATAGGTAACCTATATAACGCCCTGGGTGTGAAATTATTATTTCACACCCCAGCCAGCTTTTATATGGTTCGACCCAGCCAGGACCCAATAGGCGCACGCACGCATGCATTCCATGCTTAATGCTTTTAATTAATTTTCCTTGATTAAGTAGCTCCTTAATTGTATGCATTAATTGACCGTCATAAACCACGCACGTGAGATTTTTTTCCCTTCCTATTTGTACCCCAGGTTCACTATTTCCATCCATTTTTTCTCCTTTCCCCCCCTCTCATGACGCAGCTTCAGATGCCCCCGACGGCGGCCAGCCACACAGCACCGACGCGCTCTCTGATGCGCTGAGCAGGCGCCTCAGATGAAGGTGCTGCTCCTACAAATTGCTTTGTTATGAATCCTCGTTTGCTGCTTATCTAGTACTAATTTTGTTTGTTGATCAGTTCTCTGGTTGCGTGTGAATCAGAGATCCAAATTGAAGCATGACGTGGAAAGGGCGGATCAGCCAAATCCGTTTTGGATGAATCATGGGGCCAAGGAGAACAGCTTCATGTGATCCGGATGCAAGAACGAACGACCGTATCAGCTAGGTACAAAATTCTGCCATCATCTTCTTCCTCCTAGCATCGGTGCTAATTATCCCCAATAATGTTTTGATGGTTTTGTGGATTTTTTTTCAAGCAGTGTGGAGGAGAAGGAGGTACCTTTTGATGGCCGACTGATAGATGAAAAACAGCACCAAGGAAATTACAGAAAGCTGCCTGATTGATAAACCACATCTCGACAACTAGGTACCAGGCTGCCCACCTGGCAATTTTCCCCATCACCTTCGTTCTCATTTTGCCAACATATTTTTCCGATCGTTTTTTCCGTTTTTTACGCACAGGAGCGTGGAGGAGGACAAGGAGCAATGCCATGGCGTGGAGGAGGACAAGGAGCGTGGAGTCACAAGGAGCAATGAGATGGCGTTGTCAGTCACATCGCTGCCAATTGCATGCGTTGTCGCCAGTACTAGAAGCCTCTGTGGATGCATGCATGATGAATCATTGTTTGAGTTCCTGCCTCAGGGCTGCCTAACCCTGTAATCTACAGTATAGATTTTTTATGATTGGCGTTCAAGTACATGTAGAAGTGTAAAAAAAAATGTCTAACATAGAAAGAAAAACAAGGAACATTCCTTTGTCAATTGTTCCTGTTTATTATATCACAAAATCTTCAGATTTTGCAATTACGTTGTCCATAATTTATAACTTCAGGCCAATCAAGAATTGTCTCAAAAACACTACTCACATATGGTCGCAAAAACTGAAAAACACTTCATGCACAATCAAACATTAAGGTCGCAGAACATATGGTATTAATGTGATGTGATTGACGCAGGTGATTACTCAGGGAATAAGGTGATTACATGGTATTAATGTAATTTTATGGTTTTAGTTGGGTAGATTTTGTGATCTCACACCCATTTTATGATCATATCATTTCCCTACGGGAAAGAGTTTCAGACATAGAGAAAGACAACACAAGGAACTCCACGGTTAATGGGAGGTTGCCTGCCAGATGAAATAAAAAGAAAAAAATAATGTCAAGGGATGTGATTGTAAAATTTGTAATATTATTTACTGTTATATGTAAACATTTTTATGGTCGGTGACAGAGCCGAACGCAAAATCTCAGGTTTACAAAGTAGCAAATCTTTATCTAATTTAGCATGTATGCATGGTCTCATGGAGATATCAGACACGCAGGCGCATGATGCCTGAATTGACCCGAGTGTGAAAACCCAACACAGATTCTCACAAGAAAAAAAAATATAAACTGGATCCTGAAATAGTAAAAACCAACATCCAGGAGTTAAAAAAAATAAGGTTATACTAGGTTGTAGACAAAAGAATTTTTTTTGTTCACACATGCCACTATTTATACTTAGACACAAACACGAAATATGCAATCCAATCATGTTAGAAATGCAAAACTATATAAATTTAAACTGCACTTAGTTGTGACTATAAAACTATATTTTGTGTAATCACAATATTCAATGTGAGGTTCCAACTTGTAAAAATTAAAAAGAAAAAACCGCAGCATGGTCATAATATTTTTATCTGGCGGCGTTTACTGGCTATGGTCATAAAACTAGTACAATGATCTCGCAAAATGTTATAAGTTTCTGTGTTTGTAAAAAGTAACATATGCTCTATTTCTTAACATGATCAATGAAATGATAATTTGTCTGATTATGGGGCACGATGATTTCAACTTTGCAAATTGACATGGGCACCGTACCTAAGGCAAAAGTTGGAGAAGGGATGATGCATCATCGATATATACGATTGTAAAATGTTATTAGTTGTGACCATAAAAATCCCATAGATTGTATGTGTTCACACAGTTGTGATGGTCCATGGCTATATAATTTTTTTTGGCCACAAAAAGTTTATGTGGTCACAACACAAAATAATTTGTGTTCGACTTGGACAGAATATTATCCTTCATAGTTCATCTTTTACGATCCAATTTCGTCTTAGTAGCAAAATCTTATTATCTTACATGTTTGAGTCCTCTAACAAAATAATAAAATGGCAAATGACATTATCAACACAGGGAACTCCTATCTTCTTCACTGAATCGCAAAACCTTCATTTCTTTTGCGATCAAAAAATCAAGCTGTCATGATATTTTTACCAGTAGCATAGCTAGTAATGGTGGCACAATACGTAACAATCCATGTGGCCCCTAAATTATATCAGACACGTCAAGTAGGCTAGATTTTTCCTCTTCGGATGCAGATCGCAAAAACTTGAACCTATATTCCTTTTTTCTAGTCGGTTTTTGCGATCTGACATGTTAACTCGCAGCAGCAACAATAAAAACAAAAAACATGAGTTTTGAATACTTGGGAGATGCGTAGTGAGCACTATTTGCTTTTTAATCTGGGTTGTTCAGATTTTGTGAGCACTATTTACGTTTTCCTGGAGGCAAGGAAAGTGAAACTGGTAGGCTACGCAAGGAAAGAGTAATATTCCAAATATAGACCGGCCTGCATTTAATTCATTAACTAAACAGTACGGCAGGATATTAAGGCCTAATTAAGAATGGTATTAATCAGTTTTGTGTCACATGCAGGTGGCCGCTGGCCTATTCATGTGGCCGGTTGAGCCACTTTGGTGGGAATATGACTGGGGTGTGAAATAATAAATCACACCCAGAGTGTGAATTAGCGCCTAGTGTGCTAAATAAGTTATTTAGCACTCTGGTGGCGCCGCCCTACCGACCCACGAGGCCCGGCTGCCTCCTACGACCCATCAAACCACGTTGCCAGACGCTACGTTTAAATTCCGCAACCATAAAACTTTTATTGTAACCATTAATTTTTTCTCCCACGTCTGACTCAAAACCCGCGACCATAAAACTCTTCCCGTAACCATTAATCTTTTTTTCCCACAGGCAGCGTCTGACTCAAAGCCCGACCGTAATACTTTTCCTCCTAGCAATATTATTTTTTCACCTCAATTTGTAAATCATGGGAACCGCACGCACTCGGGGAGGCAGTTTCCATATTCATCACCCCTATTCTTCTCCGGGAAGGCAAACCACCCCTCTCACCGGCGATATGGTCGAGCCATCCCCATCCCCGCTGAGCTCCGGCTGATCATCCCTGCCGGTATACTCGCCGTTCCCGTCGGCGACTCCTCTTCCTTGCCGTAAGTCTCTCTCACGTTCCCAAGTTTCACCGCTTATCTCTCTCCCTCTCTCTTCACAATTTCGGATCTCAGATCAGGGGATTTTGGCGGCGCAGTGGTCTTCTGGGCGCTGAAGGCCCTGAGATGTTGTAGTGCATCGAAGCAGAGTGGGGGCAGCGGCGCGAAGACCACTGGAGGCGGCGCAACGGCCCCCGTGAGCGAGGCAGCGATGACCGAGGTGGGCGGTGTCCTCGATCCGGTTTCAGCCTTCATCCCCATGCGAATTTCATCTACCAGCAAGCAACATGCCTTCTTCAAATTCGAGTTTGCTCTGATGTCCATGTCGCAATTTATTTATTTTCTAATTCATTCGATTCATGATTTTTTTACGGAGCAACATTTGTTGCAGTGAATTGGTTGGATCTTGGGCTGGATTCGTGTGGTCCATGGCTCCACTACACTGGATTCGTGTGATTCCCTCTATGCTGATTCTCTTCAATTTGATGTATTGGAATACATGGATTTGGTTTTTCTTGGGTTCGAGCTCTATGCTTGTTAATGTGTAGAAGTGAACGGTTACATTCTCAACATTTCGATGGACCAAGATGATATTTCAGATGTTGGGAGGCATACAAGCTCCATATAGCCCAGGTGATAATTTCAAATCCAGTCCGTTTTTCAGAGCTGAGGCACTTGTCAGCTAGTTTCTGCATTCCAGCATCCTGAATGTGATGCCTTTCTTGTGATTTCGCCAACAAATGTTTGTAAATAATTAGGTCTCAAAATTGGTTACGATTCGTTATGGTTGTGTATAGCTAGGTCTGTATTTACCGATTTATTTTTGCGAAATGATTCACATGTGGTTAACAAAGAGTATATCTGTAGGCAGCATGATAATTCAGTCATAGTTGCACTACAGCAATGTTTTTTAGTTTCTTACCATGGGGTTCTTAGTTATGCAACATTGCCATATCTGCTGAATGAAGACTCCTTTTTTAATTTTGAAATAACGATTGGTGAATTTTACGAATAGCTGATAATGAAGTAGCTGCATGTGACTGCATTACCTCTCCATTTGACCTCTTTGTTATTTTACAAGTCCACGGTTGTATGACCATAGCATATTTAAAGTACCTAATAAAAGGATTTTGTTCCCTTTCTTGCTGAGACTATAGGAGATTGATAGACTCGTCCATAACAATTTTATTCAGAATAGCTATGTTTGTATTTGCCGACCCTCCAAAACAAAAAGGTTTGTATTTGCCGAGTGATTCTTTTGTTTAATGGTCACATGTAGTGAACCAACGGTATATCTGCAGGCAGCATGATAATTTAACGCGGCGACAGCTCCCACCGGTTTAGCCCAGCATCGCATCCCGCAACCGTAAATTCTCTCCACAGCAGTAAAACTCATCCCTCAACCATAAAACATTCCCCCGCAGCCATAGAATTTCATGCCTAAACCATAAAACATACCCGCAACCATTAAAGTTTTTGTTCTCTTAACGTATAGCGTGTCTGGCTGGAGTAAAAGTTTGATGGTTTCACATAAAAACTGACTTTTCTGCCCGGAACGAATCTTCCTAGTGGATTCAAGCCATAAATCTTTGACAATTTAGGTGGTGTGGTTCCTAAGGAACTCATATCAGTTTTTTCTTGTGTTAAAGGAACCATGAATGCATTTTTTTCTTTTTCTGGTTAAGAAACCGTTACACAATGAACAGATAAGCGTGTACCAGCTGTTTCTTCAAACCATTAAATTGGATTACTTGTCTAACAACCACACATCTGTGGTGCTTTTGAAGAATAATTTTTAAGTAACGTGGTTTACGAGTGAGCACTTTATTTATAAATGTTATTTTCAACCATTAATCAAGGCTTGCAGCCATAATATTTTATTGAACAATACTAGTTTTATGCTCTTTGGCCACCTAAACAGGGGAGTCAGCAACAGTAAAACTTGTCCACATGGGCTTTTGTTGTTGTAATTTTGGCTGCGCCAACCATAAAATTGTGATGCCAAACATGATATGAACTCCTCGTGGACAATAAAAATGTGATGTCTTTTGACAATGAGTACACCAACAACAAAAATGTGATACCCTAGAAAAGGATCCAAGAATTGCTCTCATGCTATGTATCCGAAGGATCCGGTGACAACGAAGCTCCTGATGTAGGAACAACCTTTTGACCATGCTTATTTGATAGCACTTCCTGCACAAATTAGAACAAAGATCATATACAATCCTTGAAAATACAGCTATGAAAAAATAGTCAAAATTTAAACAAAATCATGAGGGCCTAGTACAGACTTATTAAGCACCTAGTGCATACAAGTTTATTGAACAGAAGGCAAATACATGGTAATATTACAGAAATAAATATTATAACAGTGGCAATAATGCGAAATAGAAAATTGACATATGTTTTTAAACTCAAAGAATTAAATGAACAATTGTCATAGCTCAAAACATCAACTTTGGTGAACAAAAAAAATATCTTGGACTGAAAAAAACATCCGTGCACAGGACACAGGTACAACCTTGGCATCTAGGAAGATATGTAGCATCTTTCTAGATTTTATCCAGAAATATTGCATTATTCGTTCTCGTACTGATAAAAGAACTAGGTTATCACCAGATTGAATATTGCATGGCACCTGAACATAAATTTATTACTACATTAACTAGATTACACAGATAGCAATATATGCTATGGTTGGCCAGGATGCACTGATCCAAGTAGAGGAGCAGTTCCAACAATAGCAAGTTGGAATTCATCCAGAAGTTATTCATTGAATCAAAGATGTGACCTAGAAAATCATGAATCGAATAAAAAAAACAAGGGGGTTGAAAAAAATTGTGATGAATTCAATGGTATACATGAAGTTGTAGACTCGGCCGAGCATTTTTGTTCCTTTGTGACACAAGGATTCACTACAAAAAATAGAAGATCTCATCATTGGCTACCCGTACTAATGAAGAACAGTTAGGAAAAGATTAGATCTGGCCACCATACCTTTATTGAACGCCATCAAACAATGGTCTAGGGGTTAATCGAACCTTCAAGAGGATGCTGCCTACGGATCCTTCATTCCTCCGAAGCTGTCTCCTATGATCTGGATCTTGATTAGCATATCGGGTATGAGAGAGGGAGACGAACAGGAGAGAGAACGTGGATGAAAATAAAATGAGGAGGGTGGTTCCTTTATCTCACGGTGGTGAGAATTTTTATTGTTGTGGGGCAAAAATTTCAACCTTTTATGGTTGCGGGCTTGAGCTTTATTGTTTAGGAGGTTTTTTAGCTGTTGCTAAAGATTTTATGGTTGTGGGAGATTATTTAATTGTTGCGGGTGATGTCCGGGCAAAAAAGCCCTCGTGAGTTGATTGGCTGCCACAGCGGGGTGCTAAATAACTTATTTAGCACACTAGGTGCTAAATAGGAGTAATATATATATATATATAGGAAGAGCACAAGCCGTCTCGTCTGCCCGGCAAGCAAGCCTGGTATGATACGTAGAGCCGCCATCTGCCATCTTGAGTGTGGTTACTCCAGCAGCATAAAAAGTACTGGTTTTCCATCTTGACGCTGACACTCTTTAGTCATGGTGTCCAAGTATTTCTTGAATTCGTCATCATAGGTCCCACTAAGCCACACCTCCTTTAGATGGCGTAAGTTTTCTAGGCCAGAAAACTTAAGTGACGCCGATACACCATGGCAGCGAATCTTGAGCACCTTATCTGTCTCGTCATCTTTTTTTTCTTTATCTGTCTCGTCCCAGTGATACATCACAGCCACAGAAAGGAATGTAATATATAATTATCTTTGCCTAAAAAAGAGGCAACACCCGTCCTACTAATATAGGCATACATGTTAATCAAGGCAACAGCCGTCCTACTAATGATAGAGTACATATAATTTGTGCTTCAGAACATTGGTGAGAGGGAGAAGAATTTGCGGTGGAGAAGCGGCCTGAAGCATTGTTTTGCAGCGGAATGGGAGAATCAAGGAGGTGACATTGTGTTATATTGAGATGAGACAGTGCAGGTGGCTCTACAGTCCTATTCTAATAGGCAAACTGATGTTTTGGTGCACAAGGGACGGGAATGTTGTTATGGCCCAGGAGGGGGGCCGACGCCAGACTAGACCCATGGGTCATAGCCGTGCATGCCCAGACAGCCGTGTCCGTGTTGGACACGGCGGCACCGCAGCCGGCGTACGTAGGGTGTGCCAGCCCTAGGGTGGCCAACTTGCCAACTTCCGCGGGTTCGCAAAGGAGTTCCAGTCGATTGGGTCTTTGTGTGAGAGTTTTCATAAGAGTCTTAGACTAAATTAAAAATGAGTCGGTTTGTAAAAGGAAAAGGGAGTGCGTTTCCTTAAGGGTCAAGTTGAGTAATTTCTTAGGGGTCAAGTTAAGTGTTTCTGGGTCCTCAAGTTATGTCGGGTCCAACTCTCCTATATAATAGGAGGGGGCTCATCAAATTAATTAAGGATAGCTTAGGAGAAACCCCTCTACCCCAGCTGTTCCACTCACCTTCCCTTGTGCACTGAGCCACCGCCCTGCCCAATCTACATCTCACCAGCTCACCTACTCAAATTAATTTCTTTTGCCTCTCATTCGCTCTTTATTCTACCTATCTTCCCCATCACATCACCAAAAGTTCCCTATGACACCAGGCTATATCCATATCCTCCCCGCTCGCTAGGTGGTATGTCTCGATAACACTAAATAATTTGGATATCTATTGGAGGAATGGGCCAACAACCTCAAAAGAGGCCCACGAAGACATACAGCCCACGAACAAAAGGAAGGAGCTTCGGAACGGATGACCTTTGTATGAACAGTGGACCTTTATATGAACATTAAATCTTCATTATGAACAGTATCCAAAGTGTATGAACAGTATCCAAAGGGTATGTGGCTCTTAAGGAGGCCGAAGATGGCGACCGACAGCCTCGAAGCATCAAGGATGACGAAGCCGAAGGCAAAGCTGATGAAAGAAAGATGATCCGAAGGCCAGAAGGGTAACTTGGGAAAGAAGATAGTTCGGAGATGGTTATCGAAGGAATAGAAGGGTAAAAGGGTCTTTGTGCATGAGGTCGGGTGGGGGGTGACCCCTATAAATCCCCCACCCCGGGTAGCTGTTCGGATCATGTTGGACAACATGAATAAATATCTCTAGTATCATGTCTTATTGCAAGACGAAGCTTTAGTCTCTAGATTGCTTACGGAGTAAAGAAAGTGTTTACCGCAACAATATCCATTCCCCTTCGAATCTTTGCATTGAAACTTATTGTAAGCATGAGCCCACAAGATATGTTCATCTTGTTCCGTATGATGACCGCAATGGAGCCCAGAGATGGCCTCCAGGCCCAAGTTCTCCCTCAGGGCTTGTTGCACCACTTTGTCCAAGCCGCCACCACAGCCATCACACCCATGGCGAGTGCGCGGGGTGCCGTGAATACTTTTTGGTCATGTTGGATGAGAATCTCGAGATGGCTCTATCGAGATGCCTCATTAAATACCTCCACAGTGCAATCCTAAAGGACGCATACCATGTCCTCGGGAGTACATCGACAACAATGATGACGATGAGAATGAGAGCAATGACACCACAATGTTGGAGGGCTATGTTGAAAATGCCAGCACGAAGGACATTACCGATGACACAGTGAAGTAAATTAATGTTTATTTAGTTATTGTTTCTTTGATGTATTTAAATTTTTATTGATATATTCAAATTTTTAGTGTTGTATTTCAATTTTGTGCACAAATAAAATTGCACTACGAATGATTTATGCTTTCATATGGGTGATTTCTTGTATGTTAATTTGTATTTGTTGTGTCAAATATAGGAGACCATTTAGAACATGATACTAAATAGACTATGGATCAAAATAACATATTGTTCATGACACAAGTCGTCACCCTATCCATGAAAATGCAATCAACGGATAAATAGATAGAGCCAACATGGATGCCATATATGGAGTCCATTCATGTTCGCAAACCGTCTCCTTTGAGTTATAAAGCATATGGCTAAAAATCAATTGTTTCTTGAGATATCATAGATCCCTTCCAGCAGTCAGGAAAAAAAAAGTAACTGCTTTCAGCATCTTAAAGTGTTCTTGCATAGTGGGTGTCGAAAGGGAAGAAGTGTCAATGGAGAGGTGGTTGATGCCATGAAAAATCAAACACCACTTGGCTCCTCTATACATTCCACATCGTCCTCAATCCCCATAAACTTTTTGCCCTAGAGAAACGTGTAACTACTTTTGTGGACAAAATCTAGGTTTCTACCAGATGATGTATGCCAAAATGCGACCTCTCTAATGAGATGTATTTACATCTTTTGCTAAAATGTAATCTAGATTGAACTTGGTTAGTTTGTAGAAGGAATGAACAGCTAAGGTATTCTATCTGTACAATGAAATGTAGTCATGAACAATTTTGATATATACTAGCATTCAGGTAGAGAAATGGAAAGTAAAAGAAGGAAGAAATAAAAACAGATGATTTGGACTAGTGAGCTGGCTGATGAGTCAAAACAGATGGTTTTGAACATGACAACATTGTTTTGTATCTCAATGCTTTCATTTAATCAGACTGTAGATCCTCGTTGTACAATTGCTTAAAATGAGGGCAAATGGCGTGCATCAGGCAATGATGATCATCCATAGTTCCCGCCAAAACAGATCATGGAAGAGCGTTGTTTGTTTTATAAGTGACTGAATCTTACTAGATGTCACTCTCACCCCCACTCTTATATTGATTTCCTACCTAGTTCACCTTAATTGTCATGCATGTTTTGCCCTCGCTTCCCTTCAATTCCACAGGCCCCTCCACATCTACTATGGGCATGCTCTCCACTAGATTACCCTCCATCACCAACATCTTTTTTCCATCATACTAGGTCAATATGATGTCCATTACCATTGTCATGCTGCATAACACCGGTGGACATGCCAAGACACATGGAGCTGCCGGCTCCGGAGACATGCTAAGACCTGAGGACTAGCTAGCGTTAGTGGATGTGTTGGCATCTGACGGGTAGTAAGAAATGATGGAGGTACTGGGTGAGAAGGAGGAGGTGGAGAAAAATGAGTATGAGGAGGAGGCGGTGGAGAGCGACTAGTATGGGGATGACATAAAGTAGGAGGAAGAGCCAGAGCCTAAGGCTCAGGAGGACAAAGAGGATGTCATCATCATCCAGACAATGATGATGAGATCCCAACAATAATGATGATAAGCAACACGAGGAGGATAATGATCAGTGAGATGAGGATCCTGATGATGACCATGCTCATTTGGACGGGGACAACGAGGATCCCAATAATGATTACAATCTATAGGAGGAGGATGACAAGGAGGCTAATGATGAGAATGATGAAACTCAGCCAAAGAAGGATGATGATGATTGAACAACAGTAATCAACCAGCGTTAAAGAATGATGAGGAGCCCGAGGATGGGGATGACGATGAGGAGCCGGACCAGGATGACGATGAGGTGTTGGAGGAGGAGGCAGACCATGAGGAGGTGCCAGAGGAGGTGGCGAGACCCCACCGAAATCAGGGGACACACTATACAATGACAAGGAGGAAACACTGGTTGATCTGAAGCTGGAGGATTACGAGTATGAGTTTATGAATGAGCTGGGGTGCATGATGAGGACAAGTACAAGTCAGTGGAGGAGGTTAATAGTGACGAGGACGACGAGTGGGCTTTGGAGTACGAGGACGACGTATGTGATTCTCCGGCTATAACTATGGGAGGATGTTAGAGTATATTTTTTTTTTAGGGAAAGGATGTTAGAGTATATTTGGTAGTATAAAAAAATATCATAGGGAGTAATCTTGCTTCACAAGTCTCATGCCCTTTATATTAGTGGTCCGGGCTCGATACAAAGCATTCATGCTTAGTTAACAGTTTAGTCATTAGATGAACGTGACGTCAACGAGCAGTTTATAATATTGCATGAACTAGAAGAAGGGAAGGTTTATTATGTGCATACACACCTTGTTTCTCAAAAGATCGAGGGCTTGGTGAGCTTCTAGTCCTTTGAGGTTTGCCGCACATGATGGTGCACAGTGTTTGGCGACACGTTCATCATTTGTAATGACAATAATAAAGCTTTTAGTTTCCTCAGGTGCTATTGTATTTCTGATTATGTCCCATGCATCCGTAGACTGCAGACCATCAATAACGACGAGACACTTATTGTCTTGTATAAACTGACGGCACGCTTGAACCGGGTCCTTGATTCCCAAAATGCTGATGCTGGATTCTGATTGCAAATCCACAAGTAAGCTCCAAAAGAGATCTTTTAAATTCAACGGATAGGATACATCCACCCAACCAAAGTTTTGGTAACGAGATTGTTCTTTTCTTTCTTTAATCCATGTGCTGTAGGCCCACTTGACAAGAGTTGATTTGCCAACACCAGGGATGCCCCATACAGAAAGCAGAAAGTCATCTTGCTTAACATACTTCTTGTCCTGTTTAACCACAAAATTAATGGAGTCAAGATATCCCTGGCGCCCAACAAATTTAGATTTGTTTAACATGGGCGACTCCAGCGTAGATTTATGGGGGTCTCTGCCGCTAAACTTCTTGTCGCTCATGCGTCGATTGCTTTGTTTTACCAGCTTTGAGCCCGGTAAAAAATCCATTTGACGCCGACGAGAATGGATCCTGGCTTCACCCAAGTTGTTTAACCAGTCAGATGCAGCTTTTTGCTTTTCAGCTTTCATCTTGTTGGTGGCCCTGAGTACATTTTCATTGTCCTGTAAACAAGAAATTGCATTTTCAGTGCTTGCTTTACAAAAAATTCTTTTTTTCCACAAGGAACAACTTTGTGAGGATAGCCTATATTGTAGGAAGTACTAGAATCCAATGCTTAGTAATTTGTATGAAAACATGAAATTTGACGTGGAGATCTCCTTTTACAACGTTAGGGCATTTATGAAAAGACATGTCAACTAGCTCTAACCAAAGGCATATAAGATTTGTTACAACGTGGAGAGGGCGTGTTGAGAGAAGAAAATAAAAGAAACGTAGCTCTTGATCTGTTGGCAGTTGGCACTCTAAAGTTTTTTTTAGAAAGAATTAATTTATTTTAATATCGGAAGGGGAAACCCCATCCTCTTCTTTTTTTGTTTTTTCTTTATTCAGGCCTATTTAAATCCGCTCCCACAGGGAGTCGAACCCAGGACCTGGGGTGCGACTAAGACTCTACAAACCAACTCGGCTGCAGGCCCGTTTGCTGGCACTCTAAAGTTCACTCGGTGGCTAGCTCAAGGGGCTCATGCATGTTTGTTTGCTAACCAATATATATCTATATATATATAGGAAAATTACAATATATATATTTTATATAGATAGAGGCTACTAAAAATGATTAATGGCAATAAAGCACTCCTCTCAAGCAGCCATGACGGCCTACTATGCTTATTTGATTTAATTAACCATTATCCTACTCGGAATTAACATTCGTGTTTTTTCGCCAAGAAAAAAAGAATTGACATTTATCTTTCAGACATTCAGATGTTGTGCAGAAGAAGCAATCGAACATATGGATGTCAGATGGAGTCATTATAAGCCAATTCACATTAGCGTACATGTAATCTACGATGTGGATAGGATCTATTTATTCTCCTCATTTGATATTGTTAAATTTGAACTGCAGTCCAGCCTACAGTTTTCTATTTAACGCCTGCTATTAATTAAGACCAAGATAAAATTCTTGAAGAACACTAAACTTTCAGGTGTTGTCAAATCATGCTGATTGCATGCAATTGGGCACTTGCACAACCATAATGAAAGCGTGCCAAATGGAACCAGAATTATGATTCATATGAACATTATGTATTCTGATGGGGAGGAGCACATTCTTTTAGAAAATAATATGGAGCTTCGAGCTTATAAAATGAACTCAGATTTACTGCTTCTCTATGATATTGTGTACTCTGCTCCTCGGGTTGTCTTCAGGCAAGTCTTGCCTTTCACCACTGTTTAGTATATGCAACTGATGTAATTTTCATCAATTATTTTATTTATGTACTTTGGACAATCATTTAGGAAACTATCGCTCGGACAAAAAGTCACTGTATTTTCGCATTACCATCATTGTACTGGGAGAAGGTTCAGAATTAAATGCTCAATCTATTTCTCAAGCAGCATCATATTAACCAATGCAAGAAAACTTAGTGATCTCTTCTTTATATAAAGGCAAACTACAGTACTTCCTTCTACCATGATGATAGAATTGACCACCATCTATCATACATTTTGGCTCACTCTGTGACTCATGGTGCTTCATTAGGTGCAACAATAAGATCAAAGGGATGAATATAAAAGGATAATGTTCTTTGCATTTTCCATGTTTTCTGAATGTTCTTCATTGTTTTACCTATAAATGAACAAAGACGACGAGGACAATGAGGATTCCAACCTACGGGGTACGTAGGTCCAAAGTCCAATGCGACCAAAAGGGTGGTTTGCAAGAAAAGATGGAAATGTTGGTGATATATGGCCCAAGAGCAAAGTTAAGATTGGATCTGCTAGCTGGATACCCTCGGGCCTACGAGCTAGTGCTATCAATATTCGAACTATCATTACCTATTTCAGCGCTAGTCACTTACTTCCTATTCTTTCTGATCACTTTGATGAGGCGCATTCAATTTGGAAAGGGCAAATATTTGACAAAAGAATAGTCAAATTATATAGATATATGTGTACATGAGTTATCATATTTTAAAGCAATTTAATATGATGTTGATTTAGTAGTGATTGATTCTAGGAAAAATTAACAATCAAAATGCTCACTTGATTTTTTTGGTCAAAATATATCATATAACAATGAACAGAGTAGTACTTAGTCCTTCATTTATTCATTACAGATAACAGAAAACAAAGATCGATTTCACATAAGTTAGGTAGGCTGTGACGGCCTCCCAGTCAACCATGCTGGACACATCTTCCAAAACAACAAGATACCTCTTCTTTATTTGCTTACAGAACTCGCCCATGAGTATGGTGTGTGTCGCTGCCACCACCTCCCTCAGCTCTAGGAAATCAACAGCGTCATCTTGTTGTCTTTGATTTTTGTTTTTGTGGATCAAAAGGATGCATCAACTTGACCCAGGCACGATAAGTGAAGCCTTGAGAGGTTTCACGGTCGTCGTAGGCCCTCTTGATGGACATCAACCCCATATCATTTCTCGTTGCCAACACTGATATGATTTGAAGCTCTCTTTTTTGTTCTTTTTGTTCTTTTTCTTTTTTGAGCATTTTTTCTTTTTCTTTTTTGAGCATTTTTTCTTTTTCTTCTTCTTCCTTTGCCTCATCACCCTCGATTTCTTCTACCTCCACCTCATCTCCCTCCTTTTCTTCTTTTTTTCCTTCCTCCACGTCGTTTCCCTCTTTTATTTTTTCTTCTTTTTTTCCTTCCTCCACGTCGTTTCCCTCTTATTTTTTCTTCTTCTTTCTCTTCTTTCACCTTGTCGGCATCATCAAGTATCTCTGCCCTGTTGATCAACTTAACCAGATTCACTCGGCTCCTCAGCCTCCCTGCTGTGTCCCTCGCCTTGACAAGGACGTGTGGTGCAATTGTGAAGGCCAGGGCTTGCAGATGTGCCTGCTCGGCAGACTTTGGGGCAGACTCACCGATGTGGTTGTAGCGCATGTTCCTCTTCCCCATGGACTCAACTCTTGCCTTTAGCAGCTCTATGTTGGCGACAGCTTCATTCAGGGCCACTAGCGGAGCTGCCATCGGCAAGCACCTTGGGAGCAAGTGCAGCCACCAGGCCGACTTGGTGTTGAACTGGACAACGTACTCGACGCAGTCCTCCACATCCAAGGACATGTAGCGGACCTGCCTCACCAAGGTCCTCGCCATGTCGTCGGCGACACGATCCTTGGTGACGCTGAGGAAGGAGCGCATCATCTCGAACTCATCCGTGATAAGCATCCAATCACGCTTCACGCTCTTCTGCAGGTTCTCCTCCTCCTTAATCGCCGTCTTGACCATGGACAGCGTCCCCTCCACCGTCGACTTGGCCAACCCGAGCACAAGGTCCGCCATTGCTCCTTCCTTCTCTCCTTCGCTCTCTGTGTGTGTGGTCCTATGGGTGTATATGATGTAGCAACAAGTGCTTGCTGCCAAGGCTGTTTATCCTTCTCCCTGCATGTATATAGAGTCGGCAAAGAACAATGTTGATTCTACAAATGTACCTCTATGTACACTACAATTTTTGAATTTTTTGAAATTTTTTAGACCCTATGCATTTGCATAGAAATTTTATTTGCATAGGAGATGTACCCGCGCAAGAAAGCTGTTCATTTTCGCAGATACCTGATTCCTGTCCAACTAGTATTTTTTAGCAAAGGCTCCCAGTCCAACATATGACGCTAATTACCTCCTTTCCCAGCTGCTGGCCGTCAAATGATTTGTTTATAGAGGTGTATTACTCAGTCTCCATCGCGGTGTCTATGTCACGCGAAACACGAGCCCAGGAAAAATTCAGGGGTGACCTTAAGGTGTCAATTTCTGGCTATATGTAGCAAAAATCTCCATCTCGTGGTCCACGAGGGGATAGCTATATGTATCTATAGTACTCCAGTTATAGTAGCTAAGGCAGACTATATTAACCCCCGCAAAGCATGCAAGAAGGATCCACCCAAGCCAGACACACAAAACAATACCCAGGAATCATAAGGTATAGAAACAATGGCAGCTCAGGTCCAGCCCTTTGTTGTCCCCACTGACGCTGAGCTGCTTCAGGCACAGGCCGACCTATGGCGCCACAGCCTCGACTACCTGAAATCCATGTCTCTGAAGTGCGTTGTCGAGCTCGGCATTCCCACTGCCATCCATCGCCTAGGCGGTAGTGCCTCACTGCCGACACTGATATCCGAACTATCGCTCCCCTCGGCAAAGCAGCCATTCCTCGGCCGCATCATGCGGCTGTTGGCCGCTACTGGCGCTTTCACCACGGTGAACTCCACTGAGGTCATGTACGGCCTCACCCCGCTGTCCTACCTCTTGGTGGATGGCATCTCTGCCGATAACCACATGAACCATGCACCATTCCTGTTCACTTGTACCTCCAAGTACTATGTTGACCTGGCAATGGGGCTAGCCAACTGGCTGAAGAAGGAAGAGAAGACACCACCTTTTGACCATTTCCATGGAGCAACACTGTTCGAGGAGAGCATGAAGAGCATTGATCCTGAATTCCACGAGACAACAATGCAAGCTTTGCTAGTCCATGACAACTTTGGGGTCGACATTGGGTTACGGGACTTCCGTGAAGTGTTTGAGCCGATAAAATCATTGACCGACTGCTGCTACCATGGGGATGGGTACATGGCAAAGGCCATAGCAAAGGCTTTTCCACATATAAAGGTCACCCACCTGGACCTTCCACAGGAGATTAGCAAGATTCCAGCTGATGGTGTTGTGAACTATGTTGGAGGTGACATGTTCAAGTCCATCCCACCTGCACAAGTCGTGACCCTGAAGGTACCAACTATAATGCTGTATGAAGTTCTTCAAAATCTAAAAATACTTACCGCATCTCAATTCAAACAGCATAGTTTCGAAATTATGATATATCATTATGTGCTAACATTTTTCATGGATAAAATCATCGTTCCAATTTGCGAGACATTTTGTCTATTTGATATGTACCAAGCTCTAAAGTTTTTATAATCTCAACTAATATTATTCAACTTCCCATGGCAGCTGGTGCTGCACCACTGGAGTGACGAGGCCTGCGTGAAGATCCTATCCAACTGCAGGACAGCAATACCTCCACGAGACAAGGGAGGAAAAGTCCTCATTTCAGACATACTTCTTGACCCTGCATCAGGGGAACTATTTCAAACATATCTCCTGATGGACGTCTGCATGATGCTGATGAAAGAAGGCCGGCAGCGGACCGAAGATGACTTCCGTAAGCTCTTTGCCAAAGCAGGGTTCAGCGACTACAAGGTACTCAAGAAATGGGGGGCTAGAGGTGTCTTCGAGGTCTACCCATAGGATCGATCTCCAGGTCATTCTCGGACTGTGTGGCTCGTACGACGAACCCATAATATGATACAATAAATAAAGTGAGAGCCTCTATCTTCTGAAGGATTGTTTCACGGACACATGAAGCAGCTAGGTGACACATTTGGTTGCTTTTAGATCTGTGTAACATTCATTTGGGAATGCGCATGAGGTGAGATTGTGTACGTCCGTGTATGTGTATATGTAATATTAATATCCACCACTATATGAGTTGAATATACTATGTACTGCTTGTTACTGGTCCAGTTCTATCAGCTGTGAGACAATAAGTGGAACTGATCTCTCCATAGCCCATGTCTATAGTAAAGGCATCAAGCAGGGGCATCAATATATTCCCCCTCGCGCCACCCGGGCACCTCGCTGGCTTGCATTCCACTTCTGCCTGCTTGCCTGAACTTTAGGAAGAAACGCCCCATCCTCACGTTTTTTTTATTTATTTTTATTTTTTTTAGACTAGAGGGTGGGGCCCACCCTCCGGCTGCAGTAGACAGCCGGCCGCGCTACGCCCCGTACCCTGCCCCCGGACACACGCACGCACGCACACCGCACACACCCGCGAGCACGCGAGTCCGACCCGGGGAATCGACGCCCCATCCTCACGTTGATATTGTTGTAAAACTACTCTTATTGTGCCAGGCCCACCTTCTAGAAGAAGAAGTCCTGGTCCATGTGAGCTTCTTTATCGAATCCAGGCCTAACACAAAGTTAGGGTTCCCTCCTTATAAATAGTTGAGGAGACCCCCCTGTGTACCCTGACATCAGAATTTCGCAATAAAGAATTTCGTCTCCTCTATTCCAGTTTTACTTTTTGTTATTTGTCGTGATCTACGTGCCGTCGTTCCGCCGATAACCTAACACGTTATCAACACGCTCTAATCGAGGTCGTCCAGAAGATCGGTGAGCTACGGTACGTTCTTGTTTTGCGCATGATTTTTGCTATCTTGACTCGTTGCAGCCAAGATTTGTCCAGAAATCGAAAAGAAAAGACCAAATCCGAGGGTTTTTTAGCCCGAAGACGATCTGGATCTGTGAAGCATCGTCAAAACAAGAAGAAAAATAGAAGCAAATAGTGCCTCGCGCACCCCCCCCCCCCTCGCTAGGGCCTTGTGCCCTGGCAGATTGCGCCGGAATTCCGCGCAAAAAGATCTAGATCTGGAGCATAACCCCCGCACAGATCTAGATCTAGATCCAAAAATACAAGAAAAGCAAGAACCAGATCTGAGGGCCAGCTTCGGCCGCCCGGCGAAGATCTGGATAGATCGGGCGCAACGTCGCCAGGACAAGGTCTCCGGTGCAACGTCGCCGGAGCTCCGAGTTCCTCAGATCTAACAACAACAGAAGGTCACGAAGATCTCTAACCCTACCCGGCACGAAGTCCGGTACAGATCCGCATCACAAAGCAAAGGGAACAAGTGGTTCATCATGAACCCTAACCCTAGATCAAGATCTGCATCACAGAAGAAGCACAAAGGGAATAAGGTTTTCTAAACCCTAACCCTAGATCTACAAGGAACAGAAACAAGAAAAGAAAAAAGGCTGACGCCGCGCAGCCCGAACCACGCGCACCGTCCAGCTGCCGCGCTACCACGACCCGGCCCGCCACCGCGCAGACGCGGCCTTGGCCACGCGCCGCGCCGGCCTCTGTGCTGCGCGCCGTACCCGTACCGAGCGCGCGCACGACGAAGCGACCCGGCCACTGTGCCGCGGGTCCGGCACGGCCACCGCGCCGCGCAGGGCGATGGCCACCGCAAGCTGCCGCGCCGCGCCGCTCGGACTGCTGCGCCGCGCTGTGTGCCATGACCCATGACCGCATCGGGCCCGGTCGCTGCGAGCCGCCACTGCGGCAGATGCGCCGCGCGCACTACCCACTACTAGATTTTCCCCCTAATACAACGCCGGAAATACGTTGCAATATGCCTTTTTTGGGTGCAATAGCCGCAATTGCATCCAAACAATTTGGTAAAACAATGATGCAATAGGTCATGTGGTATTAGCCTTCAACCACGATTGTCTTTTGTTGGTTGCAATTGTTTTTCTATTACAACACAAGGAGACGTTGCAACTAGCATGTATGACCGCCCTGGTGTTGGTTGTAAATTATCCTATTGCGACGCATATGCTGTTGCCAGAGGTTCAATTGCATCGTACCAAATGCGTTGCAATGTGTAAAATCTTTCGTTGCAAAGCAGTGTATTGCTACACTCTGGTTGTGGTTGTTATAGGTCAAGCACCTCTATTGCCACTAAAGTGTTTTGGTTGCTATAAGTGGTTCTCTCTGTTACCACGAAGTTGATTTCTGTGCCATAGGTGGTGTCCTCTATTGCCACTAGATTTGTTTGGTTGCTAGAGGTCGACAACTCTATTGCCACGAATTAGGGAATGGTCGCTATAGGTGTGCCATTCTATTGCCACCAAAATCGTTTGGAGGCTATAGGTGGAGCATTGTATTGCCACCAAACTTGATTGGTTGTTAGATGTGATCACCTCTATTGCTACGAAAACGTTTTGGTAGGAAAAAGTTCATCCCTCTATTACCACCATAATAGTGGGTTGCTACATGTGGAACTTCGTATTGCCACGGCCCTTGTGACACCGAAAAAGTTGGGTTGCGATAGGATGAATTCTCATTTTCCACGTGTCATTTGCCACGAATGGTTTTGCATCACCAATTTTTAAAACAATACAATATAGGATTGATAATAATGATGCATTTATCATTCATGATAACAAGATTAATTCAACCATTCAGTGTACAAATCCATGACACACGTAATAGTGAAATAGTAATAAGTTTGCAACACCAGATTGTTTTAACACACATAGTAGGCTAATTCGATAAGAACTGAATAAGTTTATCATAAGAAAAGAAACTCCTAGCAAGGTGATCCCATCACTTGATCAGCAACTGGTGACTTGAAGATGGTCCCATCACTTGTTTCCTCCATTTGAACTGCCTTGGTTAGCTGTAAAGAAAGAATAACATTTTTTTTATCATGAAGTAATATGAAATTATGAAAAGGAAGAAACAACAGCAGGTGTAATATGAAAGTCTGATGACAATTTAAATGCATGCAGATTCTGGATACATGCAGGAACATCTGCACAGTTCGCTGAGATACTAGGGCAAAGAATCAGAAAGACATGGCTTCATATTTAGAAATAATGATGTCGCTAAAGGAAGATAGAGAGAAATAATTGAAGTGGTCTAAACTATGAAATTATCATGAAGTAATATGAAATTATGACAAGTTTCACCTGTCTTTTTGGAGCCCTGTCGCCTCTTAACAGCATTATCCTTTAGCTGTTTTGTAGTAACGAATGCCCGTGCCGTATTTGCAAATGTACTTCTTGTAGTCCGAATGCCGGTTGCCCTTGATATATCATCGACTTCAGGTTGCTCTGGGTTTCTTTGAGGGTTTTCCTGGGATCGAAAAAGTTTGAAGGAAATAATTAGGCACCATTTTGTTAAGTATCTGATGATAGCACTAAAAAGATGTTAATTCACAATGAACCTGACGTGAAGAGACCTCATGTGGTGGGGTTGCCTCAACTTCTTTAGTATTCATGTTTGTTGCAGCTGCCGCCACTTGTGCCAATTCAGTGTCATTGTTGTTTGCCTGGACAGATGTTGTTGGTTAGAGAATCTATGAAACGATGCAGACAACTAGATATAGAACCTAAGGAAAAAAAGTCATCCAAAAACTAGCTTGACTAGTACCTGCTGAAACGTTGTCTGTCCATGTCCTGCTTGCAACATTGATAGGAACTCTTGCCTAAGCGCTTGTAAATCAGCCGCCCTTGCCTTGTTAAGTTCGTCAATTTGTCGTGCATGTTCTATCCTTTCTGCTTCCCTGTCAGCTTCCCATGTGGCCATTTTGTCTTGTAGCTGGCCAAATGATTCCATGAGCTCGGTGTGTTCCTGATGCAGTTGCTCCTCCACACGAATTTGTTCCTGGCGATCCACATTCAGCAGCTCCCTTCTAGTTGGGTTTTTCGCCAGGTACCCATTACCATGCAACCTGGTTGATTTGCAGGCTGTGACTGCCTTGTATGCCTTCTGGAAAATCTCGTTCTTTTCCTTCACGGTAATGAAGTTTCCCTCTGAATTTGATTCCGCCTCAGAGATAAGGCTGCTTGCTTTGTCCTAACATTTACAAGTCACAGATGGAGGAGTTAGTTGAAGAAGAAATTGCATGCATTCGCTATTTCCATGGACTATAGTAAGTCATGTACAAATTAGATGAGAACTCACATAGACATTCCTGGATTCTTGGTCTTTCCATTGCCCATCCTTGCTGTGAGTTATAAACCAAAGTTCCATATCATTGGGCTCCTCACCAGTTTCTGGATCTTTCTGATATGCCAACAAAAAAACAAATTAGTAATTCATCCTGCAAGAAAGCTTGTAGATGTGCACTTCCAGTTATTACCTTCTCATAGCTGCACTGAGCATAAGGCTTAGCGCCTGACAAATGTGTGGTCTTCTTTTGGCCTCGATGACGAGAATTCTGTATGCTCCTTGCCTACAGAATGCATAGATTTGAACAATAATCTTAATGACCTAGACATATCCATTGATATGAAATTGGTATTGTCAATAATAGTAACAATGTGGAACAAACCTTGAATTTTGCAGTCCTAAAATACTGCAACAGATAGTGCCATTCAACAATATCTAATTCTGCAGGCTTATTTAACATTCTGTCGCGGTAGCTATTGTATGCCTTTGCCGTAGCACTGAAAGTTGAACGCCATCCTTTGTAACGCTCCCTAGCAATGGCCCATATGATTGTCCTTGTCTTGTAATTATCCTCAATGTCCCACCTAGCCTGTTATATAATTACCAGAACATGCAAATACTAGGTCAGTTGTTATGTTAGTCTATTAATAAAATATATACACAAGCAAACATGGTTATTACCAATATATCAGATGCTATTGACTCTTTTACATCTTCATGGATCTCTTTCCACGATCTCACTCCAATGAGTGGCGCCCTTTTCCTCATAAACATTACTATTTCATCAATGAACGTGCGGTAGTTCTCACCTACCGGTCCTCCAAGTCTGGAGAACTCAACTTTCATCTTCTGATTGCCCGCCTTAATTCTCTTGGAGATTGCCTTCAAGCCTTTTAGAGGACCACGTCCTCTTTTCTTCCCATTTTCTAACATATTCCAGGGGAAAAAAATTAAATAATAGATATTAAAAGACATAATATGTATATATGGCCACATGAAACAGAAACAAGATTAATTCCTAATAAACACAACTTACCATTTCCTTGCCCCTGTCTCGAACGGCGAGCATGAGATGGTGCCTGCACTGGAGGTCTTGGGTTGCTGTCTTGACTGGAATGTATCTGACTGCTAGGTTGCAAAAGCGCCTCTGCAGACAATATAGACACATGATCAGCTAGCATATTGTGAAGTTTGACAGGGAAAAATGGTAATTTATTTGACAATTAGGAGAGGGATATTACTGATGTCATCAAGTTTTCCTACAACCTCCAACCATTCTTCGTATGTCTTGATTGTGTCCTCCCTGTATATATCTTCAAACTCTGAAAAGGAATGATAATATCAGTCATAAGTGGATTGAAAAAACCATGTATGTATTGGGATGCATCATAACTCACCCATGGCTTCGTCCCTTGTATGCAGATAATGTAGCCAATCTTTGTATGCATATAATTCTGATTCATCCACTTCTTCTTCTTCATCAGCATCTGAGCAAACTGTTTTGGATTTAATTGGTGTTATGGCCACACATCGGTCTGGTAATGGATTCTTCGAGAATACCAATCTGAGCTCCCTCTCTTCCTCGTTACTATCTACCATTCTTAATGCATCAACATCATAGTCGATATCATGTAGTGTTGCTGCCGCAGGATCATCAGCACTTCTCTGCTTGTAGTACATGTAGTCCCTGGACCCATACCCCAACCTTGATTTCATTGTTGTCAAGTTAGCAAGCGTGATATGACCCTTGTCAACTCGAAATGCCTTAACAAATTGTTCTCCCTCCTCAGTCCCCTTGCAAACGACATACACGAGCCATCTATTGTCCGTTCTGCATATTTACCGATAGCATTTAAATCAGCTCACAATATATTGATAATATGGCAAAACAAAATAGAATATGTGTCGCCAATTACTATCTACTCTCAATAGCAAAATGAAATAAAGCAGAAAAAGCAGAGCAAAATATAAGAAAGAGATAACGTATAACACCTACACTCAGTGCTAAGTCATGTGCTTGGAATGGATATTTATTTTACATACGAGGATATTTAAGTGCAGACAAGAGAAAATACATCTTGATTTTTTTATATTTGTAAATAACAAATTAAAGTCTAGTTTTTTAATTTGTTTTAGTATTACCTGAGCAGAGTTGTTGGAATTAAAGAAACAAGACAAATAAGTGATCATATTTGATATATTTCATATAATGTACTCAATTTACCTACTCCTATAAGTTGTTAGGCTGATAGTAGTGTACTAGTTTTGGGGTGGCACGTAAAAAATCCTTAATGTTATCACAAAAGTTGTGTTCCCATTTTCTCATAGAAAAGGTAAAGGTACTAACCTAGTCTGACATAGCAATTTTAACTCATTAGTTGTGGTGGGATCTACAACAGCAGAAATTGCCTCTAAAACCAACAGGCAGTGTGCAGAAAACTTCTAGTGCGTGCAAAGCTTGATTTTCATCAATTGACAGATGATGCCAATACCACGAGGAAAAGGCCAACCGAGAGCCAAATTGGAAATATATTCCCCATGTCCGTTCTGCAACAGGGGCTTGCAGCAGAACCAAAGCAGCACCCTGAGCTAACATTGCAGTCGATCTAAATTTCGCGGCTACCAAACGGCCAAACACAGGAACTAAAGCATGAAAGCTACGGTAATTAGTACCAGGGTATGATCGAAGGCAGAAATAACGTACCCGTTCTCAATTTCGACCTGAGACGAAGGCAGCAAATCTTCTGGATCTTGGCAGTCATCGCCGGCATCTTCGTCGTCTGATCTGCGTGATGGCCTTCGGGACGTCGGTGACCCAAAGAGCGAAGCCGCCGCCCTAGGCCTGCTGGACATGACCGGTGGAGTCGGCCTCCCAGATGTTGGTGGTGTGAACATCGGAGGGAGCATCGCCGACGCCGTCGAAGGAGTGTGCAATGATGGCGACGTGGACTTGCTTCCCCTTGCCGCCTCGCTCGACGTCGGCAGCCTCTTCGCCATGGTGGTGGAAGGCGATCGCGAGAGCACCTTGCCGCCGCCTGGTGGAAGGCGATACGTACCCTAGCTAACTGACCGATCTAGATTGGTTTTGCGATGGGATTAGGCAGCCGTCAAGGGGATAATGCTGCGTTTAGGCTTCAATGTGGGCCCAGGGATGGTGTGGCGCCTCACCAGTTTTCGGATCAGAAACAGGGCGCCTCACCAGTTTTCGGAAGGAAAACTTTACGAGCGCACGTACGCGTGAGAGCCAAACTGCTCGATCATTCACTGATTCGTGGGCCCCAGCATCACTGGACCCACGCGTTAGAGAGCCAAACTGTTCAATCAGTACAAAAGTTTTAAAACTGCTCTTTTATTTTGGTCATTCCGGCCCCATCCGAATTTGATTGATGATCTCTTTAAATTTAATATTTGAAAAGTTAACAACCCTGGTGAGAAGGCATGAGTAATCAGGTATGGAGAGCATATTTAGTTTGGGGAGTTTGATCCAACCCTGGTGAGAAGGCATCACATCTCGTGAAGGGTACTGCTAATCAAAAGAAAATAAAATACCTGAGCTCAAAATGATACACTAAGTCCGTACATTACATTGCATCAAATCAAAATGATACACACAAGCATCAAATCTGGAGATAAAAGCCATTGAAACACATACGACACAATAGATATCACAAACAACTAGATACCCAGCAGTTCATCGACACACAGTTACTAACTCCACCAGCAAACAGAAACCAATTTTTTAGCTCTGTCTGAATAGTACCAACGATTAGCTATTGCCACAATAGTCCTTAAATACTACTGAGTGGAAATGTTACAAGTTCATCTAGATCAACATACTAACTTGATGCCTCGCATTTAACCAAAATAAAGCAGAGGCTTCCATTAGACACATTTTGCATACTTATATACCTAACTAGTCTAATTCATGCCTCCTAACTTCCCCGCTACTTGCCCTTCATCAGGAATCCCCTTGCCTCTTTATCCTTTGCCTTTGCCTTCAAAACACTCCGAAGATCCTCACACTTAGCCCTGATCTGACATTTCACGAAAACAAATCTTGTAAGAAGAACTGATATAACAGAGAAATCTATTTAAATTAAATACTGCTGTCAAGGCCGACAAAGAACTTTGCACAGATAGAATGATTCATCAAGATTGCTTGATTATCCATAAACAATAAGTACCAGGCAGAGACGCCACTACATGCACAATAACATGGATGTAAATCATGAAAAAAATCTTATCAAAGGTAGCAATATTATTGTGTCCAAATCACAATGTTTCAAGCTTGCATGTTCAAAACAATGTTTCAAGCTTGCATGTTGAAGGACCCTCACCTCCTTTCCATGCAGAAGCGGGCCTTCGTTGTCGCTGCCATCTGTGTATAACATGGTCACTTTTATCTTGGGAAAGTGAACCCGAACTTTAGTTTCTGCCCCGTTCGACGTCACTTTCATCTGTGTATAACAAGGTTACATCCAGATTGTAAAAAGGAATGTTGGTCATTTAAAAGTGTCTGATCAAATAGCCAAACACATGTATCAGAGGAAACATAAATGGTATGAATATATTAGGAAACGTAAGTACGTAAGTAGTACTATTGAATTTGAAGCTATTCTGCTGAATCTGCATGTTGATTAATTATAGCCATCCTCAGGTCATAGACATCACAGTGATAATACGATGCAAATTCCGAGCAATTTATCAATTCAGGTCTACATTAGTGAGGTCAGTCATCAAAATTAGAAGCAACTGATGAAGCAAATAGGACGCTGCGTGACTAATCAACAAACCATGGTATTGTATTAAAACTTGAAAAAAACTTAGTATCGAAACAGGCCCTTAGGCTTTCAGGCTCTTAAACATGATTAACTATGCGAGGTGTTTGATTTTTTGCCTCTTTGGCTCACAGATGCGAGAGTACTATGATCAGTCTGCAAATTCCAAGTCAATAACGAGTACTAGGTTGCCGTAACAAATTGTTTCGTTATTTGATCGTACCTGTCAAGATAGTGCAAAGACAAAGGATAAATTACTCACGTTATAGCCACGCGAGGATGAGGCTCCCGCTACATTCACTTTGTCCATGGCGGCCGACGAATCCGAGGTGGTGGACTCGTCTCGTGTGGACGACGACTCCGAGGTGGTGGAGGGATTGCGGCGGGTGGTGGCGCGGCGAGTGGAGGACGGCCCCGCGGTGGTGGAGGCGCGGCGGGTCGACGACGGGCCCGCGGTGGTGGAGGCGCGGCGGGTCGACGACGGGCCCGATGTCGTGGAGGCGCGGCGAGTTGACGACGGCCCCGCGGTCGTGGAGTCGCGGCGAGTAGACGACGGCCCCGCGGTCGTGGAGGCGCGGCGAGTTGACGACGGGCCCGAGGTGATCGACGCCGTGCTCCGCGAGAAACGCCCGAACTCGTCGCGCGGCTGCCTCTGCGATATGTGGCTGCGGCGCTTCGAACCCATTGCTGCGAACTGCCGACGACTGGGGAAGCAGATGGGGATTTTTGTTTTTCCTTGAGATGAGGAGGAGATGAGGAGTGGGGAGGAGATCGAACTGGAGGAAGGCGAAGGGGGCGGGCGGTTCGACTAACGTAATGAAAGGGAACAGGGAGTGGTGTTGCCTTTCTCAATGACTTGTGGGGCCGATGGAAAATGTTCCACTGTGCAGTGGGACCGCGGGACCCACATATGAGATCAACTGCGGTTAACTCCCCGGTTCGTCTCCCACATTTCTTGATGATCATCTGCGGGACCCACATTTCTTGATGATCATCTTATTTTTTTCTTTGATTTAGACTAAAAACTTTGAACATGTATAGATGTGGCATATGACGTCAAAATCAGGTGTTTTTTTTTTCTGATTTCTTAGATTAATCTTATCTGACACAAATACTCACTTACATCATGTTGCTCTACTTTGATGTGTTACTTTTTGAGCCAACCCCTTTTGGCCAATCTTTCCTATTTTCTTCACTATTTTCTAACTGTCCAGTGTAGATGTATTTGGCTTTGAGATTTTGACCATATGCTCACCTTACAACTTTCTAACTATACAATTTTTTACAGAATTTTTAAAAGAACCTACACTTGGTTATGTTCGTTTCGCATCGAATAAGACTTGAAGGACCATATGACTTGTGTCATAGCCACCTTTCAACACACATTCATGGAAATGATCCATATGAAAAATTATAAGAAATGTTTTAAGTCATTAATCCATTTGAGAAAGTTTGAATCATACAAAGTGGGTAGTGTACATTGATCATTAATCCTAGATTCACTCACATGGTTTAAGAAACTATGTTAGAGACTTGTCAAATTTGCACTACACTCCAAATGGCTGTTGGTATTACTTGGCATTTTTCAGGTGTGCGCAGTCAGCATTTCAAAGTTGAGTGGTTAGAATCGTAGCTTGATTAATTTGGTTCTCACGAGTTACTGTCAAATTGATTTTGATTTCGTATCTCTTAGGTTTCATATGATTAGATTCATTTTAGCGCAAGGATTTGATTCTGCTATACACACTGCGGTGTTCTGCCCAGGGAAGATGGTGCGGCAGCTAGAACAATTTATTTGGTGTTGTCTGTGGCTGCTAGAACAATTTTCTCAGCTAGTCCTAAATTGCGAATTGTATACTTATGTTCTGAACAATGTTGGCTCTTTCCATAGCTAATCGCCTGCTACTACATTTGTTTGGTTATGAACAGAACACACATGGAGCATCATCCTCGCATTACAGGCTTAATGTGACTAAGATTAATTCGAAGGTTCGACGTCCAAAGTATGTCGTCACATTCGATAAAGTGGAAATCAAGTGCACATTCACGGATGAAAGCGATGATGAGGACCCTGGGAAAGTGCTGCACACCAAGGAGGTGATGGTCCTCCCCTTAAGCTAGCCATACATCAATTATATATGTATGAAAATACTGATTCCGTTGAAAAATAATGACAGATCATGGATAAGGCTGAGGAGATGCGGCTTGCTATCAAAAGCAAGACGATGAATGGACATGGAATGAAATTGAAGTAGTTTATCGAGCACCAATGAATGTCTCAATGTAGAGGCATCTAATAGTTTATCTTAGTGGTAATGGAAAAGCTGTAGTTTCAAGTGCTGGAAACGTGTGCTGGAGCACTTGAACCTGCTACTAGTTTCCATGTCTTAGTGACTTGTACAAATGGATGTTGGCTATCTAGTAGTTTGGATGTGATAGTAACATGTGTGCATGAGCACTTGAACCAGCTAGTAGTTTCAATGTCGAAGTCACCTGTATAAATGGATGTTGCTGGTACTTCTATAAAATGGATGTTGGTACTTCTATAAAATGGATGTTGCTGGTACTTCTATAAAAGTGCATGTGCTGCTGACGTTTTGGAAAATTTGGCATTGAGGAGATGTATTTGGCGCTGACCTTTTGGCCAATCTTTCCTATTTTCTTCACTATTTCCTAACTGTCCAGTGATGATGTATTTGGCATTGAGATTTTGTCGCAAAATGAAGGATGCACATGCAGGAGCACAGAAGAATGTCTGCTGGATCACTTGAACCTGCTTGTACTTCTATAAATGGATCTCATACGCAGAGCCAAAAAAGGCATTCAGTGAGTTTCATGAGAATAAATTATTAATTGTCACAGCAAACAAAAATATCTCTTGATACGCCAAACAAAATCATACAAGCATCAAATAAAAAAGTCATCATCGTCGCCTTGTACCACAGAAGCAACTGGTGCAACAACTCCATCATCAATGTACGTGTCATCTTCATCATCTTCATCGTCACAATCAAAGACCGCATCGTCTGGTTCATCAACTGCTTCGGTCTGCACCTGAGCAATAACAGAGACATCCCCGGTTGTGCCTTCCTTGTCAGATCTTGTCCAATTTGTCAAATCCTGGTGTACACCGAATGAATTAATGACTTCAATACCCACGTCAATTGAGTCCTCAAGTTCTAATTCAGGCATGGCGAACAAGTCCCTTGGTTTCAATGCAATAACACTGCTCCAACCAGGTTTGTTTACTAGATTCACATAAAACACCTGTTCTGCCTGTGTTGCCAGAATATAGGGTTCATTCGTATACCTGTATCGGGTAGTATCGATATCAATAACCCCAAATTGATCCTTATTGTATCCTCTGCCTCTGTTGCTAGTGGCAGCAGGCACATCGTACCAGTCACACTGGAACAAAATAACTTCTTTTTGTCCAGGGAATTCTAGTGAGATCATTCTTTTAATCACCCCATACCAGTTCATGTTGCCAGTAGTACCGTCGCCCTTGACAAGCACACCACTATTTTGTGTTACGAGGCTTTTCTCAATGTCAACGGTTCGAAACAGCCAATTATTGATATGGCATCTATGCAATGTACGAGCTCGATCGTCCGGTCCTTGAGCAAGTGCAAACATCTCCGAACTTACTTCCCCTTTCGCATGTAGATGCCTGATCTTGGCCTCGAACCATCTTACAAATTGTTCCTCATGTCTCTTTTTAAGGTTTCTTGTACCATATTTTTTAAGTTCTTCCATATGCGCACTGCAAAGAAATGTATATTACTGTTAGTCTAAAAAATATAATTTTAATTAAAATATTGATGTTCAGTAGCGTAACTTACTCGATCCATTGGCTAGCTTCATTACAATTTGAAATTATGTAGTGCCTCATCTTTCGCATCTCATCTCCTTCAATGATGTCAACAGTCTGTCCTCTCCTCTTGTAATCCATGTCAGCAAATATGCTCAGACCAGATGGTGGCTCATTCACAGCAATACTTTCATGTCGATCAACACGATTCAGTTTGGTGTCCACGTCCAAGAATCTTGAGCAAAATGTAAGGCACTCCTCGAGTATGTATCCCTCGGCTATTGAACCTTTAGGGTACGCCTTGTTCCTCACATATCCTTTTGCGGTACGTAGGTACCGCTCCACTGGATACATCCATCTATAACACACAGGCCCACCAAGTTTAGCCTCTTCAGCTAAATGAATAGGCAAATGCATCATGATATCAAAAAATGAAGGTGGGAATAGCATCTCAAGTCGACAAACAGTCTCCCTAATTGAAATGCTAAGTTTATCCAACTCTGCTTCGACCAGCTCCTTGGAACATAGTGCATCGAAGAAATTACTAAGCTGAATCAATGCGATGACAACTTGTTCTGGCAAAATCCTACGCACCACTAAGGGTAACAATTTCTGTAGAATTAGATGGTAATCATGAGTTTTCAAGCCAGACACCTTACTTGATTTTAGGTCAACACATCTTCTTATATTAGAGGAAACCCCATCAGGCATCTTCACTCCATATAGAAATTCGCATAACATTTCCTTATCCTTCTTATCTAACTTGTACAAGGCTGGTGGCAGGATATACTTATCATTCTCAATCACAGGATGCTGATCTGGGCGTATCTGTAGATGCTCCATGTCAAGCCGGGACTTCTCGCCGTCCTTACATTTACCAGCCAATTCAAGCAGAGTGCCTAATATGCTCTCGCATATATTTTTCTCAATGTGCATGACGTCCAAATTATGCCTGATGCGCAAAGAAGACCAGTAAGGGAGCTCAAAAAAAATGCTCTTCTTCCTCCAGTTGTGCCATCTTTGGTCTTCGTCACGCTTCCTTTTTTTTTATGCATTCTTCCCAAGTATCACTTGTTCAAAACTTTGAAACTGCTGAAGTACCTGTGCACCTGTCAGTGGTATTGGTGCCTCCCTGGTTTCTACCTCATTGTTGAAGCTGACCTTGTTGTTGCGCCATGGATGGTCCGAGGGCAAGAAACGCCGATGTCCCATATAGCAGTGCTTCTTCCCATGTTTCAACCACAAATATTCAGTATCTTTGTGGCAGTATGGACATGCAAACTTTCCTTTCGTGCTCCATCCAGAAAGCATAGCATAAGCTGGGAAGTCATTAATTGTCCAAAGTAGAAGAGCATGTAATTTAAAATTCTTCCTTGTAGCAGCATCCCATGTTGGAACACCCTTTTCCCAAAGCTCCTTGAGCTCCAATATAAGGGGCCTCAAATATACATCAATATCCATTCCAGGAGATTTCGGACCAGGTATCAACATTGACAACAACCAGTTAGATTGTTTCTGACACAACCATGGAGGCAAGTTGTAAGGTATTAGCATAACAGGCCATATGGAGTATGTAACATTTTGGATCCCAAAGGGATTGAAGCCATCAGAAGCAAGACCCAGCCTAATATTACGACCTTCTTCTGCAAACAATTTATATTCTTTATCCACATGCTTCCATGCAGGTGAGTCAGCAGGGTGACGCATTTTTCTATCGTTGACCAATTCTTTCTTATGCCATTGCATGTCCACTGATAACTGCTTCGACATATACATTCTTTGAAGCCGAGGAATAAGAGGAAAGTAGCGTAAGATCTTCACTGGAAACCTCTTCTTTACAGTAGCACCATCAGCAACCTCATTATCAGCAAGTCTCCACCTAGACTCCCCACAAACGGGACATGTCTCCAGCTTTGCGTTCTCCTTAAAAAACAACACACAATCATTCTTACATGCGTGTATCTTGATATAGTCCAAGCCTAAGTCTCGTACCACCCTTTTCACTTTATCCAAGGAGTCTGGGATACAATGGCCTTCAGGGAGAACCTTTGAGAACAGATTAAGTATGGCCTCCAATGCTGAGTTACTAATTCCGTACAAGCACTTTATCTGAAAAAGCTGCACGATAAAAGAGACCTTAGTTGCATCTTTGCATCCTGGATACAATTCCTTCTTTGCCTCCTCTAATAGTTTCAAAAATATCTCTGCATCCTTATTTGGCTCTTCATCAGCATCTATGCTTTCTCCATGTATGTAGCCACTGATAATGTTTCTAATCAGAGTATTAGTGGCAGCAGGGTTATCACTTGCGTGTTCATCATCGTCTTCTCCAAAATAAGGTGTTGTGTCAGCTGTAGGTTGTGCATCTTCAGGTTCTCTTATACCAGTATTGAGATCAGGACCGACACCATGATTCACATGACCCTCAGCTGATGATGAACAACTTGGGCCTTCCAATTCATTATTGATGAAACAATCAGCAAACCCTCTAGTAACTAAATGAAGCTGAATCTTAAACACATCTGAATGTCTTATCATGCATTGACATGTAGCACATGGGCACGCGACAGATCCACCAGCTCTTCGCGATGATGATGTGCCAAAGTTTTGAATAAAAGTCCTGAAATTCTCCTTCCACACCTCTGAATGTCGAGGCAGCCGCATCCAACTCCTATCTTCATGTGATGCCATTTATCTGCATGCATGTTTGCAATGAGAGATCATGATCTAGCATGCATATAAACTATGGCTATTGAAAATTTGCAACGGCAATAACTTTTTTTACACGAGTAATTATGGAACCATAACACATTGGGTTAACACATAAATGTACCAAAAAATAGGTTAACACATACATGAAAATAATTGATAACATATCAAAGTGTAGCAATTTGTGAAATAAATAGGGGATAACACAACACAAATTAATCCACTAGTAGCTAGCACTATTCTTCCTTTAAATGTTTCAGACCTAAAATTAAAATCACACAAGTATGAGCAATTTTCTTCCATGAATCACACAAGCTAAATAATTAAACCAAATATGTCAAGAGAAATCAGTGTGGTGTTGCTCAAATAACCAAGTATCTAATTTGACATCACAATACCTGAGAAATTGATCAGTGTGGTGTTGCTCAAATTTGTGCCTCTGGAACTCACATGAACCTTTTGTCCTTACCAACGAAACCTGCATAATTAACACATAACAAACATGAGCTTACAAAATCAGTTTTCCTACTTCAAGTGCCTGAATTTTGTCTTGAGTTCAGTTGACAGCTTGCCCTTCTGAACCAGACTCTTTGCGGGCCTGCTTGTTTAGGAAGCTAGTCAAGGCAAACTAAGACAAAAGATAGTGGATCGATTTGCATCCTATGGTCAGCACTGTTGACTGAAAATTTTCTTGTTTACAGGCAACTGACAAATAGCAATTCCCTTTGGCCGATCAAGCAATGGAAGAACGACAGGGAGCTAGTCTCGTTAAAAATACTTGAGCCTCACCGGGGATCAGGCAGTAGTCCACACGATCGGGCAGGGCGGCGCCGCGGATTCCACTCAATTGGAGTCCTCGGGGGATGGCAGGCAGGATCGATCGAGTCGCACCTGGGCGGCAGCGGCGGCGAAAGCGGATCAGGTCGACGAGCGCCGCCAGGACACTTCGATTGATGATGAGGTCGACGAGCGCCAAGGCAGTCCACACGGGCTTGGGATCGATTGATGCCGAAAGGGCCAGTTCCTCAATTGGGCCAGCGTGGGTAAAAGGCAAGCCAGAGATCGCGAATACGTTCTGAATACGTTTGTATTCACAGGGAATTTAAACTGATTTCGATTCGATTAGAATTTGAATTGAGTTCGAGTTTCTTTTTAAATAAACCAATCGTAGAAGGTTACAAAGCTCGTCGTGCTGCAGTGGTAAGCATGCTCACTCTCTTCCAAGAGACCAAGGTTCGATTCCAACTCCCCTGTGCGCTCGCCTTTTTTTTTTATTTTGAGCGCCAGCCAACTGTTTTATATATTTTGATGCTCATTCACCATAGCGTGCTACTGCTTGCTAGATACACTCCGTTTGTTACCTATGAACCTGTCCATGCAATTTTTAAATGCCAGCAAAAGAATATAGAAAAAAATATATGCCTTGCTGTGGGCTTTTAGCGATTGATGGTCTCTTTACAATAAGTTAAGTTGTGATAGATTTCCATCATTCCATTTGCTTAATTTATCTGATGACGTGTGATAGATTTCCATCATTCCATTTGCTTAATTTATCTGATGACGTCTACTAGATCAGAGTACTACCAATGAGTATGTTATTGCAACGACTACGACCAGTATGACAACCACGCAAATTTGTGGCAATACATACATGCTATTGCATCTCGCGGCAACAAAGGATGCAATAGCCACCTATCTATTGCCACAACGTACCAAGTAATTTGCAACCCAAACCATTGGTTGCATTATAGCCGTTCATAAGCAACCAACGATAATATGGTCGCCATAGCACCTTTTTATTGCAACAAAGAAATGCTATTGCAACTTAGATTTGGTGTAGCAGTAAATCCAACCAATTGCAACATAAATCCTAAAAATGGGTGCATTAGCGTCACCCTGTTGCAACACAAAGCAAAAATATTGCAACACAATTTATGTGTAGTACTAGGCACGCATATTACAACCAAATCACTATTTCGGTGCCATAGTACCCCCCTATTGCATCCAAATGTGTGGTGTTGCCTAAAGGTTTCGTGGTTATAGGGGGGAAATCTAGTAGTGACCGCGCCGCGGGCAGCCGCGACACGCGCGAGCCGCGGCGGAGTCCCGGCCACTGCGTGCGAGCCCCGGCCACCGCGCCATGGGATCCGCTAGCTCCGGTCACCGCGCAGCTCCGGATTCCGGCCACAAGGCAACATGGCCCGTCATATCGCCGGATCTCGGCGGAAGAAAGAAAGAAGAAAGGAAGAGAAGAGAGAAGGAACCGGCAGCGGCTGGTGGGAGAGAATGAGAAGTGAAGTGAAGAAACTAGGGTTTCGGCCCAATATAAACTCGACTTGGATTTTTACAAAAAAGTCCTCGAGGTTTCCTGAAATTACGAATACGCCCTCGCGCGTTTCTGAAGATTACAAGAAGTTCTGAAAATTACACAGAAGCCCTCGGGAGTTACTGAATATTATGAAAATATCCTATGGACCTCTAGAAATTACCAGAAAATCCTCGGAATATCTGAAAATTACGAGAAAATCCTGTTAATTACAAAAATTGACATGGATACTTAGAAAATTTCCAGAAAAATAGAAAATTAGCTGGATTGTGTTATTTTTGCATATAACACCCCAGTTTTTGGTGTTTTTATATAGAAACACCAATATTATAACTTAAACACGCAATTTTTGTTATACTTATGCTCCCTATTACTTGGATACATGAAATAATCCTTGCACCATGATATCTTGCAGATGTCTGACCTCGTGAAGCGAGAATTTGAAGTGTTGACTCCTCATGGAAGCAACTACCTGTCATAGGTACTTGATGAGGAGATCCTCCTAAGCAGCAAAGATCTTTTGAAGACTGTTCTGCCTAAGGCGGGAGACACTCCTGCAACAAATGTGGAGAAGGCGTAGGCTTTGCATTTCTTGCGCCACCACTTAAGTGCTACCTTGAAGAATGAATACATGACGGAACGTGATCCAAAAGTCTTGTGGGACTCATTGAAGAAACGCTTTGAGCAGATTGAAAATGTCTTATTCCCCAAGGTTGAGCGTGAATGGCAAAACCTACGCTACCAAGTCTACAAGACCGTGGAGGATTACAACACCGCGCTTTATGGGATTGTCACACGCATGAAGCTATGTGGCAAAGAGCTCACTCGAAAGGATCATGCAGAATCATAAGAATCGTCCTACTGGCTCATTGGCACCGCATGAAGCGAATGCCATATCCTTCAATAAGAAGAAGAAGAATAATAATAATAAGGGTAAAGGTGCTCCCAAAGCGTCGCCAGGCGCACCTCTGAAGGTTCAAAACAACCCTAAAACGTTCAAGAAGAACAAGAAAGGGAAGTCAAAGAAGACACCTTCAGGGGGGAGTGTATGGTGAACAGGATCAGGATTGCTATAAGTGTGGTATGCATGGCCATTGGTCCAAAATATGTGAAACACCACAGAAGTATGTTGACTTATACAAAGACCTCAAAAAGAAGCTCGCTCAGCATGAGGCTAACTTTGTTGAAGGCATGCAGCCAACAGCAAAAGCACCAATGGGCCAGACAACACCAAGCAAATCATCTGACCTGGAGTTGGACAATGATCTCGTGGATGAGGACATTGATGATGAGGAAGATGTGCATGGAGATTCTGCGTAGTCAAGAGGACTATTATGAATTATTTAGCTATCTATTTGTAATAGGAGTGAAATAAGTTTAATTCCTCGAAGGAATTAGTTCGTTTATGTAATCTCTCGAAGAGAAGACATTTGCTTTGATAAATCAGTTTGTGGAGTTTGTCATTTATTACTCTCTTTGTTTATACATTTCTTATGTATGAATTACAGCATTATGGAGCAAAATGACTATGGATGAGGAGCTCTGTCTCGTAGACAGTTGCACCACCGCTACTATTCTAAGGGACACTAGCTATTTCCAAACGCTTCGAAAGTATACTGGAGATATTTTTACTGTTATTAACAATAACAATAAGATTGTTGGCACAGGAAGGGCCACATTTCTCCTACCAAATGGTACGCGATTAACAATCCAAGAAGCATTACTTTATCCGGATTCAACCCGGACATTGTTAAGCTTTAAGGACATCCGTAAAAATGGGTTTCACGTAGAAACCAATGACAATGAAGGTGAAGAACGTCTGATTATGACCAAAAAAGAAGGAAAGAAGAAAACCATTATTAAAAGTTTTTCATCAGTCAAAGACGGCTTGTACTATACGTACATTAAGCCAAACAAAGAATTTGCTACGTTCAAGACCATCTTTACCAATCAAGAAGCATATAGACTATGCCATGACCGTCTTAGTCATCCTGGCCTTAATATGATGCAGAGAATTACGAAGAATGCAACGGGGCATAACTTGAAGACAAAAGATTTCCCAAATCAAGCAGATTTCTTATGCATTGCATGCGCAAAAGGAAAGCTTATTACTCGCCCCTCGCAGCTTAAGATTCAAGCAGAATCTATGTCATTCCTTGAACGAATTCAAGGTGATATATGCGGACCAATTAGTCCCTTATCAGGGCCTTTCCGCTATTTCATGGTGTTAATAGACGCTTCCTCGAAGTGGAGCCATGTATGTCTATTATCTACTAAAAACCATGCATTTGCACGATTGACTGCCCAGATCATTCAATTGAAGACACATTTTTCAGACCATAGAATCAAATCCATTCGAATGGATAATGCTGGAGAATTTAAATCAAAGGTATTTGATGATTATTGTATGAGTATGGGCATCAAAGTGGAACACTCCGTACCACATGTGCATACACAAAATGGTCTGGCAGAATCATTAATCAAGAGGATCAAATTGATCGCTCGACCATTGATACAGAATTGCTTATTGCCTACCTCTTGTTGGCGGCATGCGGTGTTGCATGCAGCAGCACTTATCCAATTACGACCATCTGCTACACATGAAGAATCACCATTAGCATTGGTGCGTGGTAGAATACCTAACGTTTCCCATCTACGGAGATTTGGATGTGCTGTATACATTCCAATCCCACCACCTCAGCGAACTGCAATGGGCGCACAACGGAAACTCGCTGTTTACGTTGGCTATGAAAGTCCGTCCATAATCAAGTACTTAGAACCCTCCACTGGAGACTTACATACTGCACGGTTTGCTGATTGTATCTTCAATGAAGATCATTTCCCGGCATTAGGGGGAGAAAAGTATCTCTCTATAGAAGAATGCCGACAAATAGATTGGGATGCTAAAGGAATCCTAGGAATGGATCTTCGCACTAAAGAAGCTGAACTCGAAGTTCAGAATATACTCCACTTGCAGAGAGTTGCTAATGAATTCCCTGAAGCTTTCACCAATACAAGAGACATTGTGAAGTCTCATATACCGGCTGTAAATGCTCCTGAAAGAATATAAATCCCATTTGAAGGGGATGAATATATGGAATTCCAACCTTCTTCTATAAAGGCAACGAATGCTAGGAAGAGAGGGAGTGAACCGATTACAAAGGCACCCAAAAAGCCAAGAGTACAAGCTCAAGCTAAAGCTCATAGTTGACGTCCTATAGAGAAGAAGCCTAAGCAAAATGCTCAAAAGAAAACCAAAGAAGGTGAAAGTGATCCACATGAAGTGGTGAGACTTGAAGAATTAAACCCAAGTGAGGATGTGCATGAAACTCACGAGGGGATACCGGAAATTCCTGACCTCAATGTATCTATCGATAATGAGGATCAAGGAAATGAAAACTCAACGAACTATGTTGAGACGGAAGTGGTATATAATAGAAAGATAATTGAAGTCAATACATACTTTGCTAAAACGATTGCAACACAAATTGATTTGGAATCTGAACCAAAATCAATTAAGGAATGCAAGAAGCGTCCTGATTGGCCAAAGTGGAAAGATGCAATCTGTGCAGAGTTAAACTCGCTAAAGAAAAGAGAAGTGTTTGGTAGTGTAAACCTTACACCAACTGGCATTAAACTAGTGGGTCATAAATGGGTGTTTGTCCGGAAAAGAAATGCTCAAAATGAAGTGACTAGATATAAGGCGAGACTCGTAGCTCAAGGTTTCACGCAGAGACCTGGCATTGACTACGAGGAAACCTACTCTCCTGTAATGGATGGAATTACATTCCGGTATTTAATCTCAATAGCGGTGAATATGAATTTGCAGATGCGACTTATGGATGTGGTCACAGCATATCTATATGGAACATTAGATACATAGATCTATATGAAAGTTCCAGAAGGTATTAAAATCCCAAATGAAGATGACCGCAAATTATATAGTGTCAAATTACAGAAGTCACTATATGGTTTGAAACAATCAGGAAGAATGTGGTACAACAAGCTCAGTACATTTCTCTTGGAAAAGGGATTTGTGAAGAATGAAGATTGTCCTTGTGTATTCATAAAGAAATCAGAGAAAGGTTTTTGCATAATCTCTGTTTATGTGGATGACTTGAACATCATTGGTACTACAAATGAAATTGAAGAAACTTGCTCATACTTGAAGACTGAATTTGAAATGAAGGACCTGGGCAAGACTACATATTGTTTAGGTTTACAACTTGAACATACCCACGAAGAGGTACTCTTGCATCAATCAAACTATACCAAGAAGGTATTAGGGAGATTTAATATGCACAAAGCATATCCACTCCAATCACCTATAGTGGTGAGATCACTTGATATAGATAAAGATCCTTTTAGACCAAAACAGGAAGATGAGTAATTATTGGGACCTCAATATCCATATCTAAGTGCTATCGGTGCCTTGATGTACCTTGCGAATGGTACGAGACCCGATATAGCTTTTGCTGTTAATCTACTTGCAAGATATAGCTCAGCACCGACTCAAAGGCATTGGAATGGCATCGAGCAAATCCTCCGATATTTGAGGGGAACTGAAGACCTTGGATTATTTTTCAAGAAGAACGGAGAATTAACCCTTGTGGGTTACGTTGATGCGGGATATTTATCTGATCCACATAAATCAATATCTCAGACGGGATATGTGTTTTTATTTGGAGGAACTGCAATTTCGTGGAAGTCAACGAAGCAAACATTGGGTTGCTACATCAACAAATTATTCAGAGATCATCGCATAGTTTGAAGCTGCAAAGGAGTGCGCCTGGATGAGGATGACATGCCATATAATGAATACTTGTGGAGTGGCATACACTCCATCCCCTACAATTATCTATGAAGATAATAAAGCTTGTATTGCACAAGTACAATCGGGATACGTAAAGTCGAACAGGACAAAGCATATGTTACCTAAATTCTTACACACGCATGAAATGCAAGAACAGGGAGAGATTTTAGTAACACATGTCCGATCTTGTGACAATCTTGCAGATATGTTCACAAAGGCCTTACCTTCCCGCACTCTCGAAAAGTGTCGGCGCGGTATTGGCATGAGAAGACTTAGAGAAGTGTTTGGAACAGGGGGAGAACTTCCCTAAGTACATCACATTCCCGAATTAAGTGAATTATCTCGAAGATAATTCATATCAGTCATGCAGATTGATAAGCATTAATCATGAAGATTAAAACATTTTACTCTTTTTCCCTTATGAGTTTTTCACATGAAGTTTTCTCATTAAGGTTTTTAACGAGGCAATGTGTGCAATATGAGTGGTGGTAATATGTGCTCTTTTTTTCATTTTTCCCACTGGGTTTTTCGGAATTTTTATGAGGCATACTTATCACGATAAAGAAGCCAAGGGGGAGTGTTGTAAAACTACTCTTATTGGGCCAGGCCTACCTTCTAGAAGAAGGAGTCCTGGTCCATATGGGCTTCTTTATCGAATCCAGACCCAATACGAAGTTAGGGCTCCCCCTTATAAATAGTTGAGGAGACCCCCCTGTGTACCCTGACATCAGAATTTCGCAATAAAGAATTTCGTCTCCTTTATTTCAGTTTTACTTTTTATTATCTGTCGTGATCTACGTGCCGTCGTTCCGCCGATAACCTAAGCAGATATCTCCGTGTGATTTCCGCTTAATTTTGGCTGATGTTTAAGACGACGATTGTTATGGTACGCGGGGATGTAGCAGGTTGTACCATGTCCTTTTGGGGATTCTTCTTGTTGCTCAGCTTAAATTTGGGGTACTAGCCTTCTAGGTGCAGCGCGAAATTTAGTTACTGAAGCATAAGCTTACTCTCAATCTTTGCTTTTGTGCTGGGTTTGCTTTTAGTGACTTCTCTGACTAATGCGCTTGCATACTCTGAATGCAAGATCTGTCCGCGTCTGCTTTGATCGAGCCCATTCTCTGCTCGCAATGCAATTTTCATTTTGAGCTGCGAGACCTGAAATTAGTACTGGTCTTCTTCGGAGAACACACATTAGGATGGAAGGTCGTTAACTGAAGATTTTCAGTTCCTTGCTTGATAAAAAAAAAAAGTCCACCAGCAGAAGAAGATGCATTATACTAGGCGCATATAATCTGCAATGTTGAGTGCTTATTATATTTTGGGCTCTTTTACGGTAAAAAATACTACCATCAGTGTGAGATAGTATTTTTTAAATTAACGTTTATTTACACAGACTATTATATAATTACAAAAAAATCTTGTAATAAATCCTAAATAGTAAGTGTTTTTTATTATTTTCGTATACCCTTTATACTGAAACAACGGTAGCAACTCGAGACGCTAAATTCTGCTGCCGCCGTCGGCGCCGCTCGTGTAATGGAGTTCTAAAAACTTAGTATTTGGATTTAATTATATTTTATTAAAACACCCTTCACGAAATTATAATTCTAAAATAATCCTTAAAAAATAATACCTTAAAATACTGCCGATACTCAGGCCTGTATATCAACAAGCGCACAGTGCCCAACGGCACAGGGCCTCCAATTTTTGAGGGCCTCCAAAACCTACAGCTATGTATATTAAGCACAGTCAAAAGTCCAGAACTCCAGAAGAGGCCCATCGTCTTTCGGCCCATCTTGTAGCGGCAGACTTGTTTCTCTCGATTTCTTCGATCCACGATTGGCTGCCTGCCTGGCCGCTGGCTTCTCTCATACAGAGCATGTACGGTTCCTTCTCTCGTACACAACCAAGACGCGGCCGCTCGACTACCCCCAAAAATCTCCTCCAGTACTCCTCTCCGCGCCCATCTGTAGAGGCTCGCTGGTGCCCCTCATCACCAAGACCGCAAGACAAAGCAATCTCGCCATCTAGCTGATCTAGGTCAGGGCGTCAGGCCTTTTCACGGTGAGACGGTGAGTGTCCTCGAGAGGGCAATAATCTGGAACAAAAAATCCATCTTGGCGCGTTCCAATTTCCTTCCGATCTCATTCTCTCATATATTAATGATTCGCAATTTTCAATCCGCCAAGCTGCTCGTGGCTCCCAGCAACAAGGCATTTGGATTTTAGTTTGATTAACTCTTCAGCCTAACATATTTGATCCAAGATATTGGGATTCACTAGATCGAAACATGGTTGATGCTTTGGTCCAAAGGGTCCTAAAAGAGACTTGTCTATTCTGAAAGGTCCTAAAGATAAAATATCTAGAAGCTTTTCTGTTCTAGCAAATGGAGGAAGTGTGATATAAGAATGGTTAGTGTATTACAAGTGGAAGATAGGATCATATGGGTAAGGAAAACTGCTGTTTCCTGTCTTTTAGCATGGATTTCTATTGTGTTTCTTAGTAAAGAAGCTTTCTATTGTATTTTTTTACTAAAGAAAAACATACAATTATACACTAGAATCGAAACATTTTTGCTATTTGTATACCTAAATATAGGGCCTCAGTTTGCATTTCGCACATGGGCCTCAAAAATTCAGATACGGCCCTGCCGACACTACATGTACCCCTTCAGATAGTATTTTTTAACAAAACAACGGTTGGATTAAAAATAAATAAAAGTCTCATATTTATCTGAGTGTACCTTAAAAGAGCTCTATATTTTTCGTTTTGGGTGTTTGTTTTGTTGTTCAGGTGGTAGAGATAGAGTGTCCTAGTAGCGAAAAAAATTCGGTGCAGAATGTATGCACGGCTCCGCATACCTGACTTGGATTGCTGCCTCGTGGGCACCTGATAAATCCAACGCCTATCCCTTTGTATGGTTCGCTTCACAGCTGAAACGCCTTGCGCGATGGCTCGGCTCGACGCATGCGCGTCGACTCAGGTTTGAATGTCTGATCGTCCTCGGACATTAATGGTAATATTTACAACATAAACAGATTATAATACCATTAATGAGAGATAGTATCTGCATTATACCATCTCTCCGTTAGGATTTATAAAATACTATCTCTCATTAATGGTAATATTTTTTGGTGTAAAAGGGCCCTCAATGGAGATATGGTATGGGAACTCAGTTTTTCTCAAACGAAATCATCAGCAAGTTCCTCGACAGTATTGTTATTAGTAAAGAGAGTGGGTCTTGCCCTGCATACACGCACCTAATTGATGTTTGATGATTAATTAGTTCTACAGGTTGCTCGTGACCTGCTTTACTATTGCATGGGTCAATTCGTCGATTGAGATACAGCTCAGCAGCTCTCGTTTGCTTGACATCGTTTAAACCAAGGAAGCTCTCCTTTTTTTGACTTGATCCTGGTTTTAGAAGGACTCCATGAAGCTTTTCATAAAATTACCAATATTCAGAAACGATTGTGATGAAATTTTGAACTTTGATTACAATATAGTGCCAATGCCATTGTGTCCAGTGTAGTCCCCATTCAACAAATGTCATTATTGTAAGGCATTACATTTCAGGAATGCCAATGTGCATCCCGTATCAGTCCCTGGATCAGTAGCTGATACGCACATGACACAACAGAATGATAACAAAGACATAACTTGAATGAAACTAGTACCTGATCGTGGCGAAGCGTAGGTCGAGCCACCTAGAGTTCCTTAGAATTGACAGCGGAAAGTACTTCACACAAAACCACAGGCAACTCGGATGCGAACGTAGCCTTAGTCTTCTGGATTCACCAACTATCTCACAATCTAAGCTTTGGCTCTTCATCTGAAATAAGCAACGGGTTTGAGTACGGTACTCAGCAAGCCCTAACGCTAACAAAGGTTTGATAGATGCATGGGGTGATATCAAGGAGAAGGCTATAGGGTTTTAGTTTTTGCGGAAAGCCAGGTTTTTGATGCAGTGACATTTAGGTGTAACCAGCAATTTGGAAATCAGAGGAAGTCATATTTCATTGTTGATAAGTGAGGTTGTGGGCCCTGTGGGAGAATAAATCCATCCCGCCAGTTCCCCAAGTTTTAATGATCGGCACGTCCGATAATCGGCTCCCTGCCAGCACTACATTTCACTTAGGCCACACGCGAAGGATACACACACTCCCACTATCAATGCGAACGACTCATAGCGTTGTCCATGACCAGTGGACTCAGTAATCCGGATCGATTTTACACTCTGTAGAGGTTGTACATCTTTACCCACAAGATATGTCCACTTCCATCCAGAGCGACTGGTAAGGAGTGTATAAACAAGGTGCTTCACCTGTCCCACTTTGCTGAACTGCCACCACGGGATAATATCCAGAATATACCAAGAATACTTGACCACGTAGGGTCATCCATATATAGGGGCTTATTAGACCTTATGCAGTCTCTAGCCAAAAATTACAACTCATGTAGGATCCCCATAACTCATATGTGATCCGAAGATTCCCTGCACGACTCATCGCAGGAAACCGGGATCCTCTGCACGACTCATCGCAGGAATCCATCCCAATCCCGTTGCCATACACCCCGGCCTCCAGGTGGAGTTAGCTCAGTCAAGGCAGGTAAAGGACCAAGCCTTGCATACAACTGGACATGTGGTTGTACGATTATCACTAATGTTGACGGTCACAAGGGTCCTTATGCGACACGGACAGGTCTCCAAAGCAAGTAACATCCACGGGGTGCTACTTAACCTGTCCCCGTCTAATCTATCCCATCCCCAGGTTCACATTAATTTCCATTCCCAAACCACCCTCACACCCACACGCAATACCACCAAGTACACACACCACACAATTCACTAAAGCATGTGTCATGATTGATTGATATGTACGTAGAGCATGAATTGATATTCATGCGTAAAGCATTCTCCGGAGAGAGAGTTCTCCGAAGAGATAGGGGGATCCTAAGCATACTAGTAACAAGGCATTCATCCATCATTATTTATAGCAGATGATGGAGTATCCTAGGTTTAAACATAGCATCATGGTAATTTAGTGGACAAGGAATGGCTCACACAAGATGGGAATAACTATCACAAAGGTTTTGAATATAGCATGCAATTATTCTATTCAAGTTTTATGTTGGATGTTTTAGTTGCAAAACATAGGTGCAATATGAGCCAAGGAGTTAGGACTTGCCTCGTCTCGGGGACGATATTATATTACAACTCGAGCTCTTTTATCGTCTGGGTCCCTCCTCGTGTCCTTCCTTGTATTCTTGAGCTTCTAATCTACGTAGTAGCGTCGATAAGCACACATTCGAATAAAACCAGAATCGAGTTGAAGAACCAAATCCAAATAAACTCCAATTCAAGAACACGGGTTTCGGTGGAAGGTATTGGTTTTAGATGTCAGGTTCTACGGTGATAGGTTATTATCTTCCTAATCTAAGGCCCTCTTTGGGAGGGATTCTGCAAAACGGATTCTATCACTGTAGCAACACTGTAGCTACTGTAGCTACAGTGACAGAATCCGTGAGAAGCTACGTTTTGCTGCTTTTGGATTCTGGCAAAAAATGGATTCTGCTACCGTGTTTTGCTGTAGCTACAGTGTCAGAAGCAGAATCTAAAATCCAGTCCAGAAGCTGTGCCAAACAGACCCTAAAGCATGAAACCTGTGTCGTTATCTGGGCAAAAACCAGGTCAAATTACTATAAGTAAGTTGTAGTTATTCTATCGAGAAAATAGGTGGGTGGTAGTGTGTCGCTATGGTTTGTATGTTGAGGGTGAATGCGCCGAACTATGAAGTTTAATTAAGTGTTATTCGACACGGTTCTTAATCATCTGAGCAGCTGTTCCCATATGATTAATTACCAGTGGAACAACCCTAATTGTTAGGTTCGCGTATACGTATAGCCAGAGATTATCAAGCATCCAACTAATCATTTAAGCTTGCCAGGCTTAAAACAATTGGTTGTTTGCTATCCACCCCTAGCCATAACGTAACTAGGTTGGCCTATGTTAGGATCGTCAGGTAAGCAAACAATCATCCCGCCGGCTGGCTAGACTTGAATGGTTGGTCGCCTAACATCGGACCCTAATTATGGTTATATGTGTGTGAGGGGTTATCTACATGATACTATAGTGCATATGTAATTTAAGGTCATCAGTATAGGCTGGAACACATCAGTGTGTAGGCACGATTGCGCCTGCAAGTGTGTAACTACGGGATATGCTATCGATATGCACGTGCGGTGAAATTCGTGTACGCGTGTGTGGTCATCGAGGAGTAGGTGTATATGTGGTAGGGTAAGTCCTCGTGCATGCAGGTACGTGTGTGCTTGTAAGTATAAGACCACGTGGCATTATATGTGCTTAGTGTGCAAATCATATTGTATCCTAGAGTTAATATTATTATTTAGGGCCTTGTGGTACTTAAACTAAGTTACTAGACATTTATTAATTGATTGCTATGGTTAAATTATTATTCAAGTATAAACCATTGTTAAAATATTACTAAACTATGGTTGTGTGCCTAGCATATTTGACCAACAAATATTATTTTTAATTTAGTCATAATTATCCTATAGGGTTATAACTTAATTTGGGGCAAAACTACATATTTTTTTTTGTGATTACACAGTACAACTCAGACACTCACAATGCACGCACACTCACCCCTATGAACGCACATATGCAAACCCTACCCCTATGAGCATCTCTGAAGACTGAGTCGGCAAATCCTCCAGATTGACGAAGTCACCACTGGCGCCTCGCTGTCGACGGCCACGTCGCCTACTGCTGAAAGCACAAATGCCGTTAAATCCTAGAAAATTCGCTCCCATCGGGAGTCGAACCCAGGACCTCAAAGGTGCTACTCGGATGCCTTAACCACTAGGCCAAGACCCCTTTCACGGCAAAACTACACATTTGCATAAACATACAAATAACTTCAAATAAGATTCAAATAAATACATTCAAACGAAAATACAAATGAACTCCAAAAATTATGAGACTGGTTGGATTGGACTGGGTTTGAATTTATATGAATTTAGGCAAAAGAATCACCCAAATCAGAGTTGAAATGGATGAGTTATGGGCTTTCAAAGTTTGGGTTTGAAAATGAAAGGGATTTCCTAAAAGGGAATATTCCATAGTTTCCAGAAATGGAAACTACCATTCTGGGTATAGATGGAATTGGAAATATCCATAAATGGAAGTTTCCAGGAAGAGAAATACATATTTCGTGAATTGTTTTTCATCAGAAAAAGGAATGGAAATTGGAGTGTTTGGATGACAGATGGGGTCGGGTACTATGCTATAGACTTGGTCTTTGAAATTTGTGAACCGGGTCTATTGGTTCTGGTCTATGGTTTATGGTCTGGGTTCACGGTCCATAGACCACCTGTGGCTACAGTCTACGGTCTGTCACACCCCGCTTTTTCAGTGTATTTTAGCCTTGAAAATACACTATGATTCCTCTTGACTTTTGACCTCATTTTTCAAAATCGGATTTTATTTCAAAGTAATTTCGAGTTTTGATTTCAAAATGAATTTATTTGAGTCATTATTTTGTTTATAAAATGACTTCTTTAATTTTCAAAACTTTTCTTAAAAATATTTGATGTTCAAAAACATTTTCTTGGGTTTTTGTATATTAAAATGATTTTATAAAATTCTTTCCTTTGTTTTCAAAACCTTTTCTCAAAATGAGTTCCTTTAAAATGATTTATATTTTCTATCAAAAAGTTTATTTTGAGCCACATTTGTTTTTAAAAATGATTTTGAACCTTTATTTGGCTTTTATGGATTTTATAGAATTTTAGTTGAATTTAAAAGAATTTTCTCTTTTATGTAAAACTCTTTGCTTGGACCAAAATATATTTCAAAATGGTTTTCACACTTTATTTAACCCCTAGGAATTTTCCTCGGATTTTTCGGAGTGTTTTCGTATTTTATAAAGGGCAAAATCCGTTTATTTGCTTTTCTGGAAAATCCTGGAAAAGAAAAAAAAGAAAACACAGAGCTGACGTCACCCTGACGGCAGGATGACGTCAGCCCGTCATCTTCCTCCGCACGCCGTCGGGCGCCGTCTCCGACCCGGAGTCCTTCGCGCCGCCGCTGCCGTGTGGGCCCTGCCCCGGCCGAGTTGATGTGAACTAGGGTTCCCGATCTTCCGAAGGGTTCTGATAACTCTCGATTTGGTGGAGACTTGACACACGTCGATCCAGCTTCAGAACAACACGTTCTAAACCCCGCAATCGCAGCACCACGTCTCCTCAGGTTATCGACCGGCGATGCACGGTCGACCTCGCCAAGAAGGCTTATCCTTGCATGCGAATCGAAGAACACAAGCAAGAACTCAGTAGATTGCAACCAAAATTGCTGAAAACTGAATTAAGCTCACAAGTTGGGGTCTCACAAACCGATGAACGGCGAAACTGTTCTTAACAGATTAATCTAAGCAAAACTCAACCGTAACTTAGGCGGCGGCTACTGATAATATAGATTTTAGGGGCGTGCAAGACCCCTGGACGCGCCCCTAATGGGCTCCAACACGATACAAGGCCAAAGGCTAAATTACGGTGGCGCAGCACCGAGACAGATTCTGGACGTCCAATTAATTCGACGATTTCTGTTGACTCCGGACGAATTTTGATATGAGACCAGCATCATTGGAAAGGTTATCAAATTATCTTTCTGTCCATATGTAGAACGTCTAAAACTGAGCCCGTATGCGATCTGGGCGACCGTTTTAGTACAGACTACTCCTGGACTCCGAAACTAACTCGAAGCCGACTTGACTTGGGCCTCCAACTCGACTTGGACGCCCGTGCTGATCTTCTCCGCCTCCAAGGTCCTTTTCCATCATCTCCTGGTCCTCTCCATGGTTCCTAATCATAATATAATCATTAGGTGGCAATTGATTCTCAAAAGTCATATTTATAGAAGTGTTTAGGAACGTGCTCACCTATAAATCTAATTGTCGTGCGCGAGCTCTAGTAATTGGACCTTGCATGACCAGCGGAGGAGTATTATTTGTATCCACAGGAGTGATGTCCTCATCACGAGTCCACCTCTCTCACGACCTCCTCCGGCCTATAAAGCCCGTAGCCACCTCGGCCCCGCTCTGCTTCGCAAAAACCTAGCCGTCGCCGTCGCCATGGCCGCCAAGGTAGGGAGCTCGCCGCGCCGCCCTATCCGCTGCCGCATCGACGTCTCCGACACCTCTTTCGCCAGTGCCGTGACCTGCTGGAGCTCCGCCGCCCGTCTACGTCCGCAGCCGAGGCCCGGAGCCACCTCGACGACGCGTGCCCGAGACCGCCGCCCCCGATTCACGCCGCCGGCCGCCCTCCGCCGCTCCCTGAAGTCCCGTGGCCCCTTGGTAAGGCTCCCCCTTCTGCGCGCAGCACCACCACCCCTGGGTCACCGGACCCCGCTCCGGCGAGGTCTCCGGCGAGCCCGCCGTCGGAACCACCGACGCCTTGCCCGATCCACCGCCAGCCGTCGGATCTGGAGCCAACGGCTCAGATCTGGCTGGTCCACCGTGGACCAGGACCGTGGATCCAAACCCTCGTGCACCAAAGACCCGGTCCACCAAACCCCGGTCCACCAAACCCTGAGGTTTCGTAGACCCGGTCCACGAAACCCCGTGATGTCACCATGACATCATGACCGCTGGGCCAAAAATTGCAAATGAAGAGTTGCTGGAAAGCTTACAATATGAACAAAAACTTTGCTTCAGACTTGACCACTAAATTATGTCCCTAACACCCCCAAATCTGTCGACCAAGTGGAACTGTATTTCAGCTTCGATCAGTTTTTCCAGGATTGGTCTGCCACCTTCAAATTCGATATCTCCAGTTCTGTTTGTCCGTTTGAGGCGTTTAAGTACTAGTTGGAAAGCTCTCAGAGTTCTCTACAACTTTGGTGTTGAGACCTGATCCTTTTAACGCTCTCAGAAGTGTCAGTTTTCGTTTTTGTGACTGCTGCTAGAAGTCAGAACAGATTTCAATCTGTCAATTTGGAAGGCTTTTGCTTTCTCGTTTTTGCTCGAATGGCTGCTAGTAGCTGCTTGCTACGACTATCTAGAAGTCCTTCACCAGTTATAATTTTTATTTAGCATGGTTGTGATCTTGGAGCAAATTAATATGTTTCCCGCTTTAACTCCTGTGTAATTACTGATTTTGGTCTATACAAGATGAAGGCATCTAACGTCATATCCTGTTTCCTTTTGCAGCATGGCTGCTAATGCTGAGAACAATGGGGAAGATGCAGCACCTGCAGCTATGGTTGAGGAAGCTATTCTTGCACAGAATGAATTGCTTCGTCAGTTGGTGCACAACACAGCTAATGAGGGTCAACCCCAGTAGAGCCCATATGCTATTTTCTTCTCGACTCAGCCGCCCGTGTTCCTCAGAGCTGATGATCCACTTGAGGCTGACCACTGGCTCCGTACCATTGAGTCCAAGTTCGGCCTTATCGATTGCACAGAGTTGCAGAAGACGATGTTTGTAGCCCAACAACTTCAGGGTGATGCAAGAGCTTGCTGGGGCAGTTACCAGGCGATGCTTCCTGCTGATCACTAGGTCCCTTGGACTGAGTTTCGTGAAGCCTTCAGAGCTCACTATATTCCTCCTGGCATCATAAGGAAAAAGCGTAATGAGTTCCTGGATCTCAAGCAGGGCACTATGAGTGTAATGGAATACTCTAATAGGTTCAACCAGCTTGCTCAGTATGCTCCAGAGCATGTGAACACAGATGAGAAGAAGAATGAGTTCTTCTATAGAGGACTCAACACTAAGTTGCAGTCCCGCTTGGCTTTGAGTCTTGGTGGCAGCTTTAATGAGCTTCTTAGTGCTGCCATTATGGTTGAAGATGCTGTTGTCAGACGTCAAGAGGAGAGGAAGAAGGAGAAAAGGGCTCTCACTGGACCTTCTTGTGATGCACCTCCGAGGTATAGGCTGGCTTTCACTCAACCCCCGGCCCAACCTCCATGTCCTCCCCAGCCGCAGCAGCTTGCAGTCTAACATTGTGACACCCCAGGTGTCTCCTGCAAATTAATCCAAATTAATCCATGTTAGATGATCATGTTGAGAAGGGCATGTTAAAATTTCAATTTATTGTACAATGAAAAGTATCAAAAACATGAATAGAAGTCAAATTTGAATCAAATTTGAAAAGCAAGTTTAAAAATTTGAACAGAACTATGTGCAACTAAAGCTTTATTTGAAAGACATAAGCAAAATAAAAATCTAGTAAAAATTTCAGAAACAGTTGCAATTAGAAGTGCTCTAAATAAATAAAGGAAGTTTAAATTTTGAACAAGTTGATTGAATTTCAAATTTAAATTCCTGAAAGTTTACATCAAACAAAGTTGAAATTTGCCTTGTTCACGTGTCCAAGAGTCTCCAGTAAAATCTGGAGAATTTGGACCCATGTTTAACCCTTTGATTGCAAATTACAAGAGATAGGAAAATCTGTAGAAAAAGGAAAAAACTGCGGGACCCACTCGCCAGCCTCTGTTTCCCTGCTCTTCCTCATCCTCAGCAGAACGAGCAGCGTGCATGAACGCCACGCCACCCAGTACCGCTCCACCTCACCCCAGCGCCAAACCAAATCGAATTGGCCTCCTCTCAGTTCCTATTCGTTCACTTCATAGTCTCTCGCCCTCAGTTGCTCTGGTTCTCTCTTCGATTCGCGCTCTCGTCGCCACCATAGCCGCCGGCCACTGCTGCTCGCCGTGACGCTGTCTCACTCTACCGTAGCACGAGCCAAGCATACCCACAGTTGCAGCTCAACCTCCTCTAGCTCCAGGAACAAACCACACCCGAAACCGTGGACGGAGTAGAGAGTATTTCGAGTTTTACTCCGACGACCTCGCCGGTGACCCTCATCCATCTCGTCGAAGATACCCGCTTCTCCGGTGAGAAATATTGCAATTACTCGCATTTTAAGCTTCCTCACATACTTAGTCATCCATTCGATTCATCTATTGTTCCACTCCACCACCTAAACAGGTTGATTTTGAAGATTTCTGGCCGCCGTCTGTACCTCTGTTCTGAGGAAGATGACGATGGCAATTTCGTAAATAACTCGAACTTGTTCAGAAATTGTTCAAACTTCAAAAATCGATAACTGAAGTTATAGGTATCCAAAAATTACAAACTCAATTTTGCTAGATTCCACTCACTGAGATATATCCAGTGATGTCAGATTTGAACCTTGTTCATGAGTAGTTTAGTTTTTCCTGAATAATTTGTACAATTTAAAACCTAATTAATTCATAGCAATTAATCTAGGCAGGGTAAAAATGCAAACTCAGGTTTGTTAGAACCCCTTTGATACCCTCTGTTCACTAGTACCAGCTATAGCCCCTGGTTCTGTAAGAGGAACCTTGTATGAATTTTGGAAGCTCCACATTAAATAATTCATAGTAAATTAATTATAATGCAGAAAAATGGGAACTAGGGCTTCATCATCTCCTTTTGAGATGCCCTGTTCATAGAGATGAACCATAATAGTTGTTTCTGTAAGAAACTTAAATTATTAATTTCTCTTTGATAAACTTGTCATCTTTTTAATAATTAATCTACCACTCAATAGACCCTAACCTTCTGCATGTGAGCCACTTAAAGGGCGACCAGTCATCAGGATTTCTGGTTTGGACAGTTAAGCCTTAGGGAAATTCTTTAGAAATTAATTCTTTCTTAGCCCTTGGTGATCTTTAATTTAATCCTTTTAACCATAAATTGGAGATAACCTATACCTAGTCCTGATTTGACATGCTTAGATCTTCCGCATGTTATTCATGACCAGAAGTAGTTAAGAATCAACTTCCATGTTTGTGCGAGTGTATTTGAAGTTAATTTAAATAAATTACTTATAAATTAACAATACTTCATGGGAGTCAATGAAGGAAATAATTCAAACTAATATCAAATCATCAACTTGGAATTATGTATCACTTTGAATTGAATTCAAAGTTCAAATTATTTCATGCGTGTCATGTCGATTCATTATATGTTTCCTTCAACCGAGCATTTATGCATATTTAGGTAACGAGCAAGTTGAAGCTGAGGAGGATCTGCAACAGAATAACATTTCGCAGAACCGTGAAGCTGAAGTAACTAACTTGTCGGTCGAAAACCAAGGCAAGCCCCGGATCATATAAACCCTTGGCAACTTTTACTTTTCTAGAGATCATAATGTATCGAGTCTACGATGATTAATGCACTAGGTGCTAGGAGTTGAATGGAAATCCAATTGCATCGTTCCCAAATGACCTAAGTGTTGAAGTGTCGATACTAGTTGTCGATAGATAACTGCCATGCTTAGAAACTAGTTAAACTTCAAAAGGTATCGTTCTTATGATGATTAAATTGGATCACTAAAGTTGAACTTAAAGAAAGAGTTTATGTACTTGTTGAGACCGGGCGGGGAATGATTGTGTAGGATGATTTGGGAAGGCCGGGCCTTCACGGTGGTAGCCCTGTTTGTGTCGATTAAGGACCGATTCGTTGTTGGCCCCTTGATCAAGTATTGAACAGTACCGAGTGCATACTAGTGCTAATGGGAGCTAGTAAACTTAGTAGCCTGTACGGTGGCATCGCTGGTAGGCAACCAGTACACTGGTCGAAAGACACGCTGGGCGTAGTTGGGCAGGTCTAGGTTACGACGGTAGCGGGACGGCTGCCCAACTCGTGAGACTGGACCCTGCCTTGGTGTTTACTGTCTTGTGAAAGGCTGTCGTATATGACTTTTGTGCATATACGTCGTGTACCTCGGGTTTTCGCCAGCTGGTGTAAATTGATTGCAATCGCTGTCCCTCGCAATAATGAGTACCCGCTTGTGAATTGAGCCTTCACGTAGCACACATGATACTTGCTTATGATGATTTATGTTGATGATATATGCAGTTACCATATGGATTGTTGCTCCTGATTACTTATGATTATCTTACAGAATATTACTTGTCTTTACTTGATTTACTTTAAGCTATGCTAACATATGCTCCTGTTTAAAAAAAAAAACTAAAAGTTGGCTAAAATATGGTTAGCAATGATTAGTTGCTTAGTGCGAGTCTTTTAAATTCAACCCTCCTATGTCAGCCTTGCATGTCTAGAGTTATTTGACGGTTAAGACTTGCTGAGTAATTAGTACTCAGGCTTTATGCCTATGTGGTTTTCAGGTAGTGCATATGTTCTTTTACCTGTCGGTGTTCTTCCCTGGAATGTGCAAGTTCCAGAGGGTTGGACTGCCCACTGGGAGTCCGACCAGCCGCTGCAGTGATGTGTGTTGCTAGAGTGATATTCTAGATGGGCATCAGAATGTCACTACTGCTGTATCGTTGAGAGAAGTGAACTCTCGTGTATCAAACGTGTTTTGAACTTATCGTTTATGCTTCCGCTACTCTATAATTCTCCGTTGTACTCTGAACCAGTATTGAAATAAAAATAATGTAAAATGTATCACAAGTGTTGGTATTATCTCGTGTCTGCTTAAACAGCACCGTGGGACAAAGATCATGTGGATCGGACTGTTAGAAACATCCTCCTCCAGAGCAGCAGTATGCTCAGAGACCCCGCTCACAGCAGCATGTTCAGAGTTACACTCCTGTAGCGCAGGGCAAGGCATCTCAAGTTCAGCGCCAGTCCTCTAGTCAGCAGCGCCCTCAGAGAAAGGTAGTTCTAAGTAAGACAGGTCATATCAACTATACCACATTGGAGGATGTTCCAGAAAGAGAACCAGTTCTAGCGGGTACTTTTTCACTCAGGGGCCACCCTGTTGTCATACTCTTTGATTCAGGAGCTTCTCATGACTTCATTAGCAAGTCATATATGCAGAAGCATGAGCTAGTGATGGGTGTTATGAAGTCTCCATACATCATCCGCACACCTGGGGCACATATTGTTACCAATCAGTGGGTTAGACATGCACCTCTCTAGATGGAAGGAAAAGTGTTCTCGACATCTCTCATAGTACTTGAAAACTGTAACATCCCAGAAATTAGAAGCCTAAATAATGTAGATAAACTCTAAATAAAGTCGAGCTAAGTTTGAATTTTGAATTGGAGTTCATTTGAATTTTTGAAATCATGCATGCATGGCATTCATATGCATACAGGAACTTCCCCGATTTTTCGTAGGAAATTGGCTGGACCAAAAATTCACCATAGGTGCAGTTCACAGTGTAGTATTTTATGTGAATTTTTCAGAGTTTTTGGAGACCATTTGCCTAGGCAGAAAATTCGTGAACCGCTTAGCCTGTTTGAAAAATTCGAAAAACAGTAGCAAACTTAAATAGGCTCGGCCCAATTAGCCAAACCAGCGGACCAGCCTGCCACAGCCCGCCTTGGGCCACCCCAGCCCGCGCCGGCCCGCACCTCCTTCTCCCTCCTCTGTTCACGCGCGGCGCGACGCGCTGCGCTGCGATGCGCGCCGCCGACGTCGGGAACGGCGTTCCGCCTCGCCCCGTGCCGCCTCAGCGTGTCCCTGCAACCCCGCACACCCATACCTCACCCTGTGCTCACGCTGACCTCGGAGCGATGAAAAATTGTCGTCGCACAGCTTCCACGCCACCCGCCGCGCACTGCCATTCGCCGCCGCGGCACCGCCCCTCTGTTCTTCCCTGTTCTTGCACTGGCGCACGTCGCCGATGCTTGCCACGCATGCCACAGAGTCTCGCGTAGCTTCTCGTGCACACGCCTGCGATCCGTAGCCTCCCTTCCTCCTCCATTCCCCTTTCGCCACCAAGGCCACAGAGCACGCCAGCGCGTCCCCACCGCGGAACCGCCTCTCCGAGGAACAAAACCACCAGCCGCGCCCACAATTCACTTCCTCCGCCCCACTCGGTCCTCTAGGACCAGTTTTGGCCAAAGATAAGCTCCACGTCGCCCTAATTTCAGAAAATTCCCCATTTCCGCCGCCGCCTCCATCGCCAGAAATTAGAAGCTTTCCGGTGAGCTTCTCGATTGTTTCTTGCTCTTGTGTGATCCTTATGCGTGTGCTAACCCTTTCCTCTTCACCATTTCCCAAGAGGTTGGGCGCAAGACTGCCAGCACCGTCGTCGCCCCTGCTCTGCCGCCTCTGCTCGACAACCCGCCGTCTTCGGCCACCACCGCCCGCACTGCTTACTCGGTGAGCTTCTACATCAATGGTAGTTGCTAACTCTGCCCACCGTTAACGTCGCCGCGTTCATTTTCGCGCAAGTCACCGTAGCTCTGCCGCCGTGCCACCTAGGTCACCCCTGCGCCGCCGCTACAGGACACCATCACCGGCGAGATGACTACCGGAGTGTAGATCTTGAGCTTGCGCGTCGATTTAGGTATACCGTTGACGTCGCCGAGCCATAGTTCGCCGTCGGCGAGCCGTTGAATCGCTGCTTTCACTGTTCACGCACGGTTTTGAATGATTTAAACGTTAAGCTGCCACTTGGCGTTGTCTGATTGGCTAGAAATTGATTAAATGTTTTTAACTCGAAATAGGTAGAAAAATTGTAGGAGAAAAATTAGGAAAAATAGCTGGAAAATTTCTTATGTTTTTAGGCTCCTTTTTATGTTAGAATATGATATATGTGCTTAGGAAAAATTCATAGTAGCAAATAGATTAGCTTTATGCTTTGTTTAGAAATAATTGATTAGGAAATTTGTATATAGGAAATAAATAAAATTAGGTTACTTTTGAACTTTTCAGCATCTACCTCTACTGTAGACACATAATTGATCATAAGAAAATTTGAAAAGTAATAGTTGGTAAAGTTGTTTTATTCCCATAGAAAATCATAAGTTTCTTTATAAGAAATTAACTAATGTTTATTTAATAGATATGCACACAATCACTAGAAATAAAGTATTTAGCTTGTCACTCTCACAGACACTGTTGGGATTGTTTTATGGAAATAGAAATATTACACTTTATTTGTTTAAATAGTTATGCTTGTCACATACACCATAAGTATTTTCTTTAGGAAATTAAGTGAATTAAAATCTTGTCTAGGTGAATATGGCCTATTCAACTCTAGAGGTATGTTAGGCTGCACTAAATCAAATGTTAGCCTTGACAACTAATTTAGAAAGAGTTTGATCATTTTGGACTAAACATGGCCAATTTTGATTTGTCTATGAATTTAACTTCGATCGCGCGTAGAATCGTCGTACGATCTCCAAATTGAATGATTCCAATTGCATAGTTCATATAAATTCATGCTTCATGCATACCTGCAAAAATATGCATCATTTTCAGTTGGATTTAATTCAGATTTTATTCGTATTTATTTGGATATTATTTATTTTAACGTGTAGACGATCCGAACGATGAGGAATATATAGAGGAGCAAGAATCCGAGGATCCAAACTACAAAGATCAAGAGTTTGAACAAGACCAGAAGCAAGGCAAGCACCTCCTTGATCATCTTGATCCCATGTTTGTGATGAAGTGATTTGCATAATGGTTAGAAATAAATTGTGCATTAATAGTTTCTCTAAAATTCTACCGGGAAAATATGACAAACCCTTTTCACTAGAAACCTTATGGCCATCTATATATCCCTACTTTAAGGATAATTTTTGGGCTGGAAATTGATAGGGAAAGTATTCTTTTAGGAATCACACTATATACTCTTATTAAAATGGTGACTTAGTAATTTCTCACTAAATGGTATATATATATATATATATATATATATGTTTAAGCACATGCTAATCTATAAACTTCAGAATCACACCACTTAATGGATTTATGTATATGTTTTGATAAAATTATATGATGACGGGTTATGTTATATGATTATGATGATAATTTGTTAATTGATGGAGACCCGTCACATCGCATAAGGACCGGTACATTATAACTTGATTTGACGAAATTCCCGTGCGGCCATGGACGCTGGTATGGGACGGCCATGGCCAAGTAGTTAATTAAATGTTACCTTGCCTTCTAGAAGTAGAGAATGTGCGGATAATTCCCGTTTTGGTGGGGTTATTCGTCGGGGCTCCCATTGCCATACGCGTGGGATGAAAGCTTGCTTACACAATAAATTGTACCTTTTCCTGCCTAACTATCCATATATGAAGGAGGGGAAAATTGTACCTCTGGGGTGTTAGCGGTCAGGTTCAGAGGATTTTACTGCAATTTAGGGAAGGCAAGAATAACAAACGGTTAGCGAAAACGTCATGTGTGATACCGATGTGCACACTTCGTGAGTGCACGGTGCTAGCTACATCATAGACGGTCACTCACAATCCATGGGTACAGCGTACAAACCCTGCAGAGTCTTAATCCATTCGAATGGCCGTGCTTGCGGTCTCAAGCTCCTTAATGATAGAACTTTTGTTTAGCAAATGGTGGAATATGAATTTGATTATACTTTGTTAATTGTTTAATTATTTAACTTGTTGCAAGACTTGATATCTTATTTTTATGGAATATGTATGTGCTTATTCATTTATGCAATTCCTTACTTTAAGTTACCTTCATTTTAGTAACTTTCAATTAAATTTACTTTCGGTATTTACTTTTGAAACCTTATCATTTCCTTCCAGTTGAACCTTGCATTTAAATTTCTTTGTCATACACAAAAAGTCTTGCTGAGTACCAATATACTCACCCTTGCTAAATATGTTGATCAGAGGAAGAAGAAGAATTGTATGAAAATCCGCCGAACATGGGTTTTTATGCTTCGAGTTTTGACGATGCTCCCAATGGTTCGGTCTAGGTTCATCTAGGTTGTTCGCCTGTGGAGTCTTGGGCAATAACCACTAGATGCGCTGCGAGTTATTTTGGACTTTATTTGCCTCTTCAAACTTTTATTTAGCCGGTCGGCTAGATGTATGTGTAATTAAGTTGTGATGTTTAAATGTGAGATGTAAAATAAATAAGGATTTTTTGTTGTATGTGTATGTTTATATCAATTGCTTACGTGTGTGCTTGCGGTTGATTCTGGGACAAGCACGATGAAAACATGTAGTTTCGGGTATTTAAATATCCGGGACACCGCAAAAACCAAGGGATAGATGTGATCCTTGGTATGAGTTGGATGAAACTACATGGCGCTTTACTCGATGTTCCTTCCCGTGCTGTTCAACTTAATTCTCCAGTACATGGCAAGATGATCATTCAGCTTTCATCTCCCTCTGCCTCGAAGCCAGTTGTGTATCAGATTGTTGGCCAGGGTCTTGATGTGATACTAGTGGTACGTGAGTTCCCAGATGTGTTTCCAGATGAGTTACCAGGCATGCCACCAGATCGAGATGTGGAGTTCCAGATTGAGTTGCAGCCAGGCACAGCACCTATCTCTAGAAGGCCGTATAAGATGTCACCAAATGAGCTAGCAGAGCTGAAGATTCAGTAGAAGGAGCTATTGGACAAGGGTTTTATTCGTCCAAGCTCTTTGCCTTGGGGTTGTTCTGCATTGTTTGTGAAGAAGAAGGATCAAACGCTCAGGCTATGTGTGGACTATCGACCGCTCAATGCAGTGACAATCAAAAACAAGTATCCGTTGCCTCGCATTGACATCTTGTTTGATCAGCTAGCTAGAGCCGAAGTGTTCTCCAAGATTGATCTCCGCTCAGGTTATCATCAGATCAAGATTCGTGCAGAGGACATCCCGAAGACTGCTTTCTCTACCAGATATGGACTTTATGAGTATCTTGTTATGTCATTTGGGTTGACCAATGCTCCAGCTTACTTCATGTATCTGATGAACTCAGTGTTCATGCCTGAGTTGGACCAGTTTGTCATGGTTTTCATTGACGACATTCTCATTTACTCCAAGAATGAGGAGGACCATGAGCAGCATCTCCGCATTGTGTTGCAGCGACTGCGAGACCATAAGTTGTATGCCAAGTTTAGCAAGTGTGAGTTCTGGATGACTGAGGTAACTTTTCTTGGCCATGTTATTTCAGCAGAGGACATAGCAATTGATCCAAGCAAGTTGCAGGATGTTCTGGATTGGAGTGTACCTATGACAGTCTCTCAGATTCGCAGCTTTTTGGGTTTGGCTGGTTATTACCGTCGGTTCATTCCGAACTACTCTAAGATCTCCAAGCCCATCACTGATTTGCTGAAGAAGAATGTGAAGTTTGTATGGAGCCCGCAGTGTGAGGAGGCATTCCAGAATCTGAAGAAGCTTCTCACTACAGCTCCAGTGTTAGCTCAGTCTGATATCACCAAGCCCTTTGATGTATATTGTGATGCTTCTGGTACTGGTCTTGGTTGTGTGCTGATGCAGGATGGCAGGGTGATTGCTTATGTCTCTCGGCAGCTTAAGCGACATGAAGAGCATTACCCCACCCATGATCTTGAGCTTGCAGTTATCGTACTTGCTTTGAAAGTATGGCGGCATTATCTGTTGGGAAAGCTAGTGCATATCTATACAGATCACAACAGCCTCAAGTATATCTTCACTCAGTCAGATCTGAATATGCGTCAGAGTAGATGGTTAGAGCTGATCAAGGACTATGACTTGGAGATTCACTATCACCCGGGGAAGGCTAATGTGGTTGCTGATGCTTTGAGTCGCAAGGCTCATTGCAATAATCTTATCGCCGCTCCTTACGCTGAAGCGGAGCCCAGTCTGTGAGTGTATGCTTATGGCTCTTTGGCTAATATATCACTTGTTCCGACCTTGCGTGATGAGATAGTGGCAGCACAGAAGAAGGATGAGAAAGTGGGTCACCTCAAGAGGAGACTCAAGCTTGGGGAAGCCAGAGTCAAGTGTTTTAGAGAGGATGGGGATGGAGTTCTGTGGTTCAAGAACAGATTGGTGGTTCCTAAGGACTTTGAGTTGCGCAAGAAGATTCTTGATGAGGCGCACATGTCTAAGTATTCTATCCACCCTGGCAGCAACAAGATGTATCAGGACTTGAGGAGTCGCTTCTGGTGGACCCGCATGAAGAGGGAAGTTGCACTCTATGTTTCTGAGTGTGACACTTGCAGAAGGGTCAAGGCAGAACATGTGAAGCTTGCAGGGTTACTTGAGCCGTTGAGTGTTCCTGCTTGGAAGTGAGAGGATATTAGCATGGATTTCATTGTTAGCTTACCTCTCACGTCGCAGAAACATGACTCTATTTGGGTGATTGTTGATCGACTAACCAAGTCTGCTCACTTCATTCCAGTGAAGACAGGATACACTGTGAAGAAGTATGCTGAGTTGTACATCGCCCGAATTCTCTGTCTGCATGGAGTGCCCAAGACTATCATTTCTGATCGGGGACCTCAGTTTGTTTCTTGTTTCTGGGAGCAGCTACATGCTTCTTTGGGCACCACATTGATTCATAGTGCAACTTATCACCCTCAGACAGATGGCCAGACAGAGAGGGTGAATCAGATTCTAGAGGATATGCTTCGTGCCTGCGTGCTACACCATGGCAATTGTTGGGATGAGAGCTTACCACTGGCAGAGTTCTCGTACAACAACAGTTATCAGGAGAGTATCAAGATGGCACCGTTTGAGGCTTTGTATGGACGTCGTTGTCGGACTCCTCTTAATTGGGTTGAGGCCGTCTCGAGAGTCATCTTCAAGTCAAAGCCAGTAGCTGCAACAGAGGAGACCGTTGAGACTGATGAGAGGGTCATCCCCACACCAGATTTAGTCGCTGCAGCAGAGGAGACCGTTCGCCGCATTCAGTCAAACTTGAGAGCGGCTAAATCTCAGCAGAAGAGCTATGCAGACAGAAGACGCCGACCGTTGGTGTTTGCAGTTGGCAGCCACGTATACCTTCGTGTCTCTCCCATGAAGGGTGTACATCGGTTTGGTGTCAGAGGGAAGTTAGCTCCGAGGTATGTTGGACCTTTCAGGATATCTGCGCGGTGCGGACCTGTGGCATATCGCTTAGTATTGCCATCAAATCTTGCCGGGGTTCACAATGTGTTCCATGTATCGCAATTAAAGAAATGCTTGAAGGTTCCTGCAGACAGAGTGGTCAGTGATGTGGAGCAGCTTGAGCCAGATCTCACTTATCCCGAGCAGCCCATCAAGATCATTGATCAGAAGGACCGAGTCACCCGCAAAAGCACCACCAAGTTCTTCAAGGTGCAGTGGAGCAGCCACTTTGAGGCCGAGGCCACATGGGAGACGGAAGAGTTCTTGAATTATCACTTTCCCAGTTTTCTACCTTCAAGGTAAGTTTTTAGTTTGCTTCCAATTATGCATCTTGATCGCCATTCTTGCTTTTTCTTCCTTCCTTCAACTTGAATCTCGGGACAAGATTCTTTTAAGGGGGGAGGGCTGTGACACTCCGTGTCACCGCAGCCAAAATCTGCTGAAACCCACATAAAAACTTAACCAAATTCAAAGCAAACCAAATCTGAATGCGAAATCAAATGTTCAAACAAATGTCAAACCAATGCTTGTGAAGCAACTCAAAATTTTCAATGACTACCTGACCCAAACAAAAATTCTATAGCAAGCACATCAGAAAAGAGAATTTTGGAGAATTTTTCAGAAGTTTTCCAATTCTGGAAGTGCCTCTGAAAATTCGGAGAAGTTCCTGCAAATCCTGATGTTCCTCGATTTTTAATTTGAAATCTGGAACTCAAACCTGCATGGTCCCAATGGGAAAGTTGGAGCTGGATCTGTACTCTGCAATCTCTCAATTGTTTAAAAAGGGTCGCCGGGCCTGCTGTCAGAGCTTCGGCGCCACGTCGCCGGCGACGACCGAAGCCACGCCGCGCCGTCTCTGCCCGTACGCTGCAGATAAGCACCGAGCCGCCTCGCTCTTCCCCGCTCTCTTCCTCACTCCCCGTTTCCCCTCTAAACCCTAACCCTAGCATACTCGCACCGCCACCACCCCGCCATTGCTGCGCCGAGCTCGAAGCACGCCGTGCCACCGTCGACGAGCTCTCCCCAGCCGAGTTACTCTGCCTAGAGCTCTGCAAGTACCCTATCAACCCCTCCATGGACACCATTGCTCGTCTTCCGCGTGAGCCACGCGAATCGAGCACATATTCTCCAACTCCGGTCGCCCGAGCTCCACCGCTCCGCCATCCGATTCGTCGCCTCCGGTGAGCCTCGACCTGATTCCCCTCGCCCGTATCTTCACGACATGCTTGCGCAGATCTCTGACCCCACAACTCTCCAGTTCCGCAGCTCCATCCGCCGGACTTGAAGTTTTCCCCTCCACTGCCGTTCCCAGCGACCTCTCCGACGAGCCCGGCCCTCCGAGCCTCCTCGTCCTCGACATGCTCTGCGTTGTGCTTCCCCAAGCCGCGGTGAAGCTCCCCGGCTAGACCCCGTGGACTCTCATGCTCCCAGTCGACTCCGCGACGTCGTCGTCTCTCCGTCACCGGTCACCACTCGTCGCCGACCTCCTCCGGCCAACCAGCGTGTTGCCGACCGTCGAGGTAAGGTCCGAAGACTACGCCGCCCCTCCCCGTGCCTTCCATTTCACCAATGGCCACCGGAATCGCAACTCCGGCGAGCGCGCCGCCCAGCTCTAGTGAAGCTTCGGCCGACGCACCATCGACCACATAGTCCTGGATTGGATGCGGTTACGTGGGATCCGGTGTGGCCGACTGTGTGGCCCCGCGAGCGTCCACGCGCGCGACTGGCTAGATCCCATGCGGCTTCAGGCAGATCCGGTGTGCTGTGCACCCTGTGGTCTGCCGTGTTGCCGCGTTATGATTGGTCGTTCCAGTTTAAATCCTTTTTCGATTTAGATAAATTCCCAGAAATTCCTTGTAAATTGTAAATTGCATAGAAAAATAAATAAAGCTCCAAAAAATACGAAACCAATTTTGTTAGCTTCCTTACACTCAGATCTATCCAACAAAAATGCAAACGCACACCAAATCATTTATCTGTTTTCTGTAAATTTACCTGAATGTAAATCTTGTTTAATTCATAATAAATCACCTGTTACTCTATAGATCCTGAACTCTTGCATTCTTGTTAAGCATCTGACCACACACTTACAGAACACTTTCCCACTGTCATACCTTGCTTAATTATTTTCCTATGATTTAAATTGTGTTCTGCACTTGTTTTAAATTGCCATAAATAATCCAGAAAACAATAAATCATCAAACTTCACCATAAATTACTTCCAGTGGTGGATTTCATCAGAAAAATGCCACTGGACATAAATTAATTTTTGAAATTTAATTACTTCTTTAATCAACCCAAGTTGATTTAAATGATCAACTTAAATTAAAGTCAATGAAGGAAATACTTCAGACGAAAGTAATTAACAAAGTTAATCATTTGCACTTACAGTGTAAATGACTGTTCTACTAAGTTAAATCATGTTGCATCATTTCTACTTGCATCTAACTTGCATTTCCTTGTCATGACGTATAGCACCGAGGTGATCCAGGAGCAGGTGGTGGACAATGATGCTGAGCCGCTCAAGAGGAGCCACTGACTGATCCCCTTGCTGACTGTGCTAGTAATAGCATCGTTCCTGAGCCAGGCAAGCCCCAGTGCATGCCTCCCTATTTAGGATTTTTGTTTATCACTTGTTTAGGGCTAGTAATTGATTGTGCATTAGGTTTATTAGGAGTTGATGTGAAACCTTAGAACTGCATTAGGACTACCCTTCCATATCCTATCTTTGTGTCCTATTTTTGTAGATGTGGTCTAGGTTTCGTTAGAACTTGCTATGCTTAGTGGCCAGTGGACGGTAGAAGACGAGTGGTAGGTCCCACTCGCATTATAGGAATCACCCTGGATTGTACTAGATGGATTTAGGATTTGTTGAGACCGGACGGGGGATGGTTTGTGTAGGATGGTTGGAGAAGGCTGGACCTTCACGGTGGTAGCCCCGTCTGTGTCTGTTAAGGACCGTCTGTTGTTGGTCCTGTTGAGCAAGTTCGAACGTACTGATCACATGCTAGTGTTTTATGGGCCTAGTAAACCTAGTAGCTTAGCAATCGTGGGGACGAACCTTACCCTGCTGCTTCGGGAAAGTGGGACCAACGGCGGGGCCGGGTGTCGTGTGGGGACCGATGTTTCGCCGTGAGCAGCTGTTAGATTTCGGCCTTGCGGGGGCTTTGTAAAAGGCTACCATATATAGTGCTTTTGTGCTGCATATGTCGTGTGTTCAGGTTTCTCCTGCAGGATGTACATCGATGCCACCGCTCTCGGCCAAGAGCACCCTTGTTCACTGAGTCACATCGTAGTGTGATTATTGGATGATGATGATGATGCTAGTTTATTACTGTTATATTTATATATCTTATTGTTACACTGCTATTATTGATGTATGGTTACTTTATACCTGTTTTAGAGATAAGTGCACAGTTTTACTGGATAAGTACTTAACTTGAAATTAAAACTTGGAAGTAAAGACCAAGTAATTAGTGCGGGTTTATACAATTGAGTCAGCCTACCCCTTGTAGCCTTTGCATATTAGGAGTCGGCTGTAGTTAGCCACGTTGACGGGTAAGTCTTGCTGAGTATTAGTTGCTCAGGGTTTGGCTCTTTATGTTTTTGTGCAGGTAGTCTTTGCTTCCGCTGATACTTGGTGGAGTTTCTCAGCAGGTCCACATCGCAGGGCTTCGATGTGCGGCCTTTGTATCATCGAGAGTAGTAGTTATTTATTTATCTTCAGACTTCCGCTGTGTACTCTCGTGTTTTAATCCACTTGTGACTTAATGTAATAACTTAAAGACTTAAATTCGTGTTTTAATCCGCTGGGTAATTATTGCAACGAAGACTGCTAAATAGTTGTGGATCAAATTATTTCTGCTCTTTCGCGATGAATTACTCAGAGGAAATCATGCTTGAGCCTTGGCTTATTTAGGCTTTTTTTTTTCAGAAACTCGAGTAGTTGCATTGGGTCATTTCGTTTTCAAAATGAGTCTTTACATGTACCATAAGTTTGCATTAGTCTTGTACAGAAGGGATTGCTCAATTATCTTTGCCCAATTATCTTGGCAGGATTCCGTTCGTCCTCCTTTATATATCATCTATTTAGCAGAAATAAACTTTACTGTAGTTCTCCACTGGATTTGGCAGTTAGTTCCATGACAACGTCGGACCGATAATGTGCAAATATTATCAATAAAGGCGAACATAAATGGGCATGGTAAGTAGCATAAGAAGTACGACTTCCTTAACACCAAATGTGCTTTGCAATGTCCATTTTTTTCAATAGGAAGCCCACCTGCAGCTCTAGCTTGTGAACATGGATGCTCGAAAACAGTAAGATCAAACTGTTTATGGATAGTAAGGAAAATCACAGCATGTCCTTTCGTAAGATAACAAAAGTACAAGCGCTAAACATAATGACCAATCTTTGTTAAACCAATTTATAAATGCGAAAGAAGCACCAAAGTTTCTCTTACCCATTTGGTTCATGAAGCTTAGGCCAAGGTACGCAGCTCGTACCAAAGACGCCGCCGCTGGCCAGGATGCCAGAGGGGAGAAGCAGCAAGGCCCTATGGACAGCTGTAGAGTTAGTATATAGTATATCTTAGATAATTTTAATATCTATATACTAACGTGTGCATGAAGTTTCAGATAGTTTATACTAACGTGTTATGAAGTTTGAGTCACACGGGTATCGAAAGCAATGCAGTTTTAACTCAATTTGATTTGGCAAAATTATTTGAGATCCAAAGCAGGCGTGACGGGTGATGGATAACGGCGTCAAAAAAACATGGCAGTATCATTAAGCGGCCGACCGATTTCCAAAGAAGGCAGCAAAGATTAAATTAATGTCGATCTTGCTTGCCGATCCAATCAGCCACACGCGCCGCCGCCTGGCCAACCCTAACGTACATGCGTCGATCGCACGCATCTATCCATCCATGGAGACGGAACTTGCAGATCTTCCTGACGCCGACAACGCCCTCGCGGGCGTCCGCCGCCGCCGCTCGCCGGAGCGCCGCCGCGCCGCCGTCGATGCCCGCTCGTCGTCGGTACTGGGGCACCCCGTACCGGCCGCTCCTCCCGCGCAAGGCGTACGGGCTCGCCATCAACTACATCGACGACTACCGCCCGCACCTCTTCTCCCAGTCGTCGTCGCCGGCGAACGGCAGCCCGAAGATCGACGGCTTGCTCAGCTTCTTGCCCAAGGAGGAGACAAGCTCGGCTACCGGCTGGTGGTCGTTCCTGGATCACTGCAACGGCCTCCTTCTCTGTGCCATCGCCTGGGAGAGCAAGCTCTGCGCGTGCAACCCTGCCACGCGGCGGTGGACACGGTGCTTCCCGGGCGTGTAGCAATAAAGTCCAGACGTGACCACGCTGGTGCGTACCTCGCGTTCGATCCGGCTGTGTCGACTCACTATCAAGTGATCTTGATCCCTGTTCTGCCGGAGGCGCCAGAACCTAAATACCGCAGGAAGGTCGACGAGGAGCTTGATCATGACCCATGGCGTTTAATGGAGGCGCCAAAGCCCAAAGACTGCGGGAAGGTTGAGGACGAGTCTGGTGATGACCCATGGCGTTTAATGGAGTGGCCACCATCGACGTGGAGGATGAACGTGTTCTCTTCAAGCACTGGTCAGTGGGAGGAGAGAGCCTTTGTTCGTAAAGGCGAGCCAGCCGGGATAATCCAAGATATGCGGCTCGATCGTTTCGAACCCACCTGGACTGGGCCACGACAACGCTATGCCGTGTCTTGGAATGGTGCACTCTACGTGCATTGTCGGGGTTCTTTTATCTCAAGGTATGCAATAATTTATTTACTTCTTGACCCGAATGCATCTATTTATTTTTCGCGCATAGCTGTGACTTATTAATTTATTTTTTCCAAACTGTAATGTCTTTTTGTATCGGTTGGCGCTTGTCTGGTGTAGGTAAAGTAATGTTTTTCTACTCATGACAAACGTTTTTGTTCTATGTTCAATGCGTATTTATTGATGCCACATAATAATATGTTGTATTTGTCTTCTTGTTCAAATAATTTATTTATTTCACAAAATAGTATGTTATAGTTGTCTTCTTGTTCAAATATTAATTTATTTTGATTGACATATATAAAGATAGTACGGATGACATTCCTGCTTATTATAACATTCCTCATATATATAATCCGTTACCTAGTTTTTTCTATTCCTTATCTGCATGTCCTCCCATGTTATCTTTTACTGTATATGCTATCACATTTAGGAGCTATAATTTTTTTGTGGTTGTTTACATGCATTGATTTTATAATACATACAAATTATAAATGGACAATACTTTAAATAGTGAAACATCTTATAGTATCATGGATTCTTTACTTTTTACAGGTTTGATTTATCCAAAGGCAAGTACCAAGTATTCAAGACACCAGTAAATTACGTTAAGGGTGTAAAAGCATCCCGAGTGAGATTAAAGAAAACTAAAACACCGACAGACATGAAGGATGTAAAACCGTATCTCGGGAGGTTAAAGAATGGGCTGTATTTTGGAATAGTATATAAACGCCAGTTACGGAAATGGATGCTAAACGAATCAGACATATTGAGTGGGAACTGAAGCATGAAGTTGACGTTGGATGGCTCCTCGATACAAATGGGAGACAATTGTATGGATCTTGGATGGTAGAAGAAGAAGAAGAAGAAGATAATATTGACGAGGATGATATCTCTGGAACTTCATCCGATGAGGACATTGAGTGGGACTCCGAGAATGATGATTTTATCACGCTTGAAGACGATGCTAAAGAAGACTATGGAGGAAGAGTTGATATTCTTGGATTTCATCCTTCCAAGAAAGTTGTATTTATGGCTACTTCTTTGTTCGAGGTAGCAGCCTACCATTTAGATAGCTCAAAGTTTCAATACTTGGGTTACTCACGTCCCGAATGTTACTATCTTAACTATTCAAATGGTATATACGAGTCTTTCGTATACACCCCATGCATGATCGGAGATCTGCTTCATGGGGACAATAATACCAGGCAGAGTTCATAGTAATTTTTTTTAGATAAGGGAATTATATTCCAACCTGTTCTTACAAAATGGTCACAAAGACCGACAAGCACAAACAAAGAAAAACAAAAAACAGCACACACACCCCACCAAAAACACGGACCAATGTCAATCAGTCTTCGGGATGGAAGGTTTGATGTCGCCACACAATGGTAGTGATTGAGATGTGAGCATCCGCAACGACGTCTCCAACGAGAAAGCGCGCAGAAGCGCCGCCATCGCTTGGTCGAAGGACCACAGGTTCTCACCTCAGATGCTACAACCTCTCGAAGCAGCCACCCATATGACGAAGTCTCCAAGGAGAACCCGATGCCCGCAAGCAACGGCGTCGTCTGATAGAAACGATCAAGGTTTTCACCTAGGATAGTGCCACAACAACCATCATACGCAGCCAACATCAACGCCTTCTGGAGCGAAGAACTAACCATCAGAAACTCGCCACTGAGAACCATCCAAAGCTGCTGTCACCGTCAACTTTCAATCATCATGGTCAATCATCCTCCGACCATGTGTAGGGTGATCTCCATGGAAGTTAGTGAGCGAGTGCACTGTCCGAATCGCTCGTGCGCCGCCGAACCAAAGTCCATAGGAAGATCACACCACCACAGCAACTCCATGACGAAGTGGGTGTGCAGCCCCGCCATACGCGCGTCACTGCACGCAGCCCTCTGCCTGAAGGTTGATCCTCTCTAGTGCCTTCTCCGCCAGCGACCAATTTCAGCGCTCATTTGGTTGATCAGGCCATTTCCTTCCGAGATCAGCCAAGTATATAAGTGACTTGAAATAGATCCGTGTTGGCCCAATCGACCTCAACCAGGATCCACCTCCATGATGAAGCAAGCAGCGGCGGAGCCAGCACGCTTTCCTAGGGTAGGCACAGGATCAAAAATAGTGATAAACAGCATATAAACGGTGCTAAACAGTGTTGAACAGTAGCTAAAGCAAGGGTAGTCCTGGGCCTATATGGACTACCCTCTGGCTCCGCCACTGGAAGCAAGGCATGTGGCCCCATCATCCTTGTGCGTCATAGCCATGAGCACACACCCGGCCGCCGGAAGGCCGATCCTCCTTGAGCTCCTCCCCACCGGCGACCAAATTCGCCACCCACACGGCGGAACAGGCCATCTCGAGGTCCCTGTGCCACCATGAAGGGCAGCGGAGCAGCCGAATTGAGATGGATCCACGCTGGCCCAATCAGCCATGACGAGATCCACCATCGCTGGCCTCAGCAACGAACTTCAACGAAGCGAATTGAAAAAGATCCGCGTCAGCCCCATCGACCTCAAACGGGATCCATCTCCATGACAAAGCAGGGCACGTAGCCCCATCATCCTTGCGCGTCACAGCCATGAGTGCGCATCTGGCCGCCGGAAGGCCAATCCTCCAAGATCTTCCCCACCGGCGACCAAAATCGCCACCTGCACGGCAGAAAAGGCCATCTCCTCCCTATGCCACCATGAAGGGCAGCGGAGCAGCCGAATTGGTGTGGATCCATGCCGGCCCAATCAGCCCCGACGAGATCCACCCTCTCTGGCCTCAGCAGCGAACCTCAACGACACATAGATCCCATGGTAGGAGGGGGGCGAGTGGAACACAAAACCAAAACGGAGGGAAACACTGCAGCAGGCCTCGCCGCCGCCGTCCTTGCGGCCGCACGGATTTCCGGCGGCCACTCAGGCGGCGGCGAGGTGGAGAGAGGGTGGCGGCGGTTAGGGTTGAGGGAGGGTGGAGAGAGGGTGGCGGCGGTTAGGGTTGAGGGAGGGTGGAGAGAGGGTGGCGGCGGTTAGGGTTGAGGGAGGGTGGAGAGTTCATAGTATTGGATAAATTATTGCAAGAAAGGCTGCTGAATAATGGTGGAGTAAACAATTTCTTCTGTTTCGTGATGAATTACTTAGAGCAAATGGTAATATTCCACTCATGCTTGTGCCCTGGATTATGCATTGAATTATTCTAAGAATTTCAGTAGCTGCATTGGGTCATTTCGATTCACAATGAGTCTTAACATCTACTGTACGTGTGAATCAGTAGTCCTGTACGCAAGGGATTGCACAGTTAGCTTGGCAGCATTCCGTACGTCCCCATATCACTGTCACGCCCCGAGGGACGGCGCTATGTGGCGGGGCCGTGTGGATCAAGCACCACACCGGGGCTCGTCGCCTGTCTGTGGACGTCGTCGCCAGTGCAAGACGAGGCTGACTAAGTCAATCCTATACGTTCCGTTCGGTGCCGATCGTCATCACGTACTGGGCCACCAGGACCGTGTTGGTCAGCTTATTCCCGGGCAAGGTAAGTGTTACCATCATTGGCGCCCGGGACTGGGACCCTACTATGGACATGATAAGAAGGGCACTTCGTGGTAGGTGTTAACTGCTGATGACATTGCTGGGGTCCGTGGTGCTAACAACAAAATGGACCAAAACCAGATCTCCTTGTAGAAAGGAAAGTAGCAGGAATCGTCCCGACGACTATTCCTTTTGACTGGAAGTTGATAATCGTGACATGTACTGAACACGTACTGAAGGCTATAAAATTCTTCCCCCAGCGGAGATGGGAGGCAACAAAGCATAAAGCAGCTGCATCGCATTGCAAGCAGGCTACCACAATGCCTAGTTCCACAAGTTTTGCTAGTCATTGTGACACCCCGTGTCACTGAATCGCTGTTAGTGCAAACCCAAACTGAGCAAAGACTGAAATCAAACCAAATTCAAAATTCGAAATTCAAAGTTCAAACAAGTTTCAAACCCATGCTTGTGAAGCAACTCAAAATTTTGAATAACAACTTGAGCAACCAAAAATACCCGTGGATAGCCCTTCTGAAATAAGAATTTTGGAGAATTTTTGGCGATTTTTGAAATTCGTTTCGATGCTCAAATAAATCCCCAAAATCCAGAAATCGACCAATTTGGACCAGCTGCCATTTAAATTCCTTTGAGAATTGAGATGTGCATGTTAGGTCACTGGAACCTGCGTTTCATGATCTTTTGAACAAGACCGGTTTCATAATTTTTGGAACTCGTTTGCTAGTTCGAATTGAGTGAACAAAATCGGGGAAAAACAGAGTTTGGATAATTCGGGAAAAAGAAAAGATGCCGAGGGCCCGCATGTCAGCCTCCTTCGTCTCACTGCGCTCGCCCGACGTCGCGCGCCGCGTGGACGCCGGCGTACGGCGCGACGCCGCGGCGCCATGGCCCGCATCCGACCAAGCGACGGCGTCAAAACGCGCTCCCCTCGCCTGTCCGAGCTCACTCTCTCACTCGCTCTCGCTCACTCGTGCAAGCCCCGGTGCATGTCTTCCTATTTAGGATTTTATTTTCTCACTTGATTGGGGCTAGTACTTGTTTGTGCATTAGGTTTATTAGGAGTTAATGTGAAACCTTAGAACTGCATTAGGACTACCCTTCCAGATTTACCTTGTGTCCTATTTTTGTAGATGTGGTCTAGATAACGTTAGAACTTGCTATGCTTAGGGACTAGCGAACGGTAGAAGACGAGTGGTAGGTCCCACTCGCATGATAGGAATCACCCTGGATTGTACTATATGGATTTAGGATTTGTTGAGACCGGACGGGGATTTGTTTGTATAGGATGGTTGGAGAAGGCTGGGCCTTCACGGTGGTGTAGCCCCGTCTGTGTCGATTAAGGACCGTTCGTTGTTGGCCCTGTTGAGCAAGTTCGAACGTACTAACTCACATGCTAGTGTTTTTATAGGCCTAGTAAACCTAGTAACCTGCGTCGCCCTGGATGTCTGGTGGATACTTTACTCTTTCTATCATGGTACTTGGGAGAGGAAGGATAACGTCCTACGCAGTCGTACGTCTGGGACGGGGACTGCGGCGGGAGACCCCTTCCTCGGGAGGAGTAGAATCTGGTACAGCTCTGGTGGTGCGTAGCATAAACGGTTGCCGCATGCGACTTTACGCGTGTGCCGCGTGTGGTCAGGTTTTTCTCCTGCAGGATGTACATCGATGCCGCCGCTCTCGGTCAAGAGCAACCTTGCTCACTGAGTCACCTCGTAGTGTGCTATGATTGATGATATGATGGTGCTAGTTTATTACTGTTATATGTATATCTATTTACTGCTATACTGCTTATCAGATGTATTATTACCTTATACCTGTTTTAGAGATAAGTGCACTGTTTTACTGGTTAAGTATGTAATTTGAAATAAAACTTGAAAGTAAGGACTAAATAATTAGTGCGGGTTATGCAATTAAGTCAGCCTACCCCTTTGTAGCCTTGCATATTAGGAGTCGGCCGTAGTTAGCCACGTTGACGGGTAAGTCTTGCTGAGTAACTAGTACTCAGGGTTTGGCTCTTTATGTTTTGTGCAGGTATAAATTTTGCTTCCGCTGCTGCTTAGTGAAGTTCCTTCAGGTCCACATCGCGGGCTTCGATGTGCGGCCACTTATCGTCGAATGTAGTAGTATTGTTGTACTTTGTAGGCTTCCGCTGTGTTCTTACGTGTTTTAAATCATTTGGCTCATGTAATAACTTAAAGATGTAAAAATTTGAGCTTTTCATGTGATGTACTGTTGCGTCTGTTCATCAGCGCTTTACCGATTCGATCCTGTGAAAAGCGAAGACGCTTCAGTCATATCCTTTTATTAGCTCTATGCTGGATCAGTACAAGAACTATTCCGGCATCTTGCCATGGTTCCGGCAACCGGGAGGACGTCATTAGCATCATCTACCCGTCGTTTGGGCGTCCCAAGGTCGGTGTCGGTACGTTGAAGTTGATCTCCTGGGATGCCGGTGTCTTCAACGGCGCCATCCACCTCACCGCCGACGATACTTATCAGCCGCCGGTTCAGCACCCTCCTGACCCGGGTACACCGGCAGGGCATGTTATCCTCTGGGCCGGTCCACCATTCATCGACCATGACGACCCCCGTGCTGAGAAGGAGCTCCATTCGCGGGATGCATCTTTCAACACGAGCTTCACCATGAGCGTCAACCGGCCACCAGGCGCCCACGAAAGAGGCGACGACGGAGGCCTTCTCTTGGAGGTCCTTTCCACCATCCGTGATAGCTTCGACAAGCCCATCTACTCATTCTTGGCTAACGCGACAAGTGGCAACATCTCCGTAGAGATCGGTACGCTGGAGTACTACTACGAGCAAGGAACGTGTGCCGTGTACGTCTCCATTTCGCCGGCGTCACCGACAGCAAACACGACGATGCCAGCAGCGAAGCACACCATCTGGGTTGATTACGACGCCATGGGGCACAAACTCTCGGTTTATGTTGATGACGACGGAAAGCCGAAGCCTCGCCAAGCCATGCTTCACGCCCCCCTCGACATCAGCAGCGTCTTTGGAGATCGTTATACCTTCTATAAATACTTCGGTTTATTCGCGTCCAAGAACAGGTTACTTCCCTCTTGCCAGCCGGGGGTCTATAGCTGGAACGTGACGACGAAGATGCACAACAGCTTCATGGGTGATCGTGGGCGCAAAAGAAGGTTCTTGATCATTGCTGTATCTTCGATCCTTGCAGCAGCTGGCGCCGCTATTATTTCTGTGGCCTTGTGCTGCTTGGTGGCATGGTACAGGGCCCTGACCAAGAAGACAAAGCTCTCCAGGGAGCTTCGGCGGCTCCCCGGGGCACCGAGGGAGTTCAAGGGGCTGATTGGTTGGCTGGTTTTGCCGCAACCAGGCTCCCGGGATGCGACCTGTGCGTGATTGGTTAGCTGGAGCAGCGTGGGAGCCTGTTTCGCACGATGCACAAAGCGCCTCCGAGCCGGGCTCCGTGGATGCAGCAAAAATGGGCGTTTCTGGCGGGCCTGGCTGGCGTCGTGCGAGCGCGGGCGCAAGGGAGAGCGGTTCGTGAGAGCGAAAGTTACGGATGCAGCAAACCAATCACCGTTTCTCCGTGGGCCAGGACGCATGGAAACAACAACCAATCAACCGCACCTTGCATGCACTTAGCCTGGCCCGCCACAGCCTGGCTGCCTAATGCGAGCCAGGATCGGCTGGTACAGAAACCAATCAGCCCCCAAGTTCGCCGACGTCAAGAAAGCCACCAGGAACTTCCACGAGAGCAACAGGCTCGGGAGAGGAGGCTTCGGCGCCGTGTACAAGGGGACAATGGTTACTGCTGTTGATGGTGGAGCCGAGGGATGGCAGCGACGGCGACGGCACAGCGGCAGCGGCGATACGTCGAGATAGCAGTCAAGAAGTTCGCGCGGAAAGAAGACCATGGCTATGACGACTTCCTGGCTGTGGACGTGCACCCCGACGCAGCTGACTCCGTACGCGGGCGCCATCATCGGGAACTCAAGGCGCACCCGGCGAGCTGCTTCGATTCTGCAGGTACAAGAAGGATCCCAAGATGAAGCGCTATGTCAACGCCCCCAACGGAAAGAATGTCTTCGCTACCTGCAGGGTGCCCCTGCCCAGGTGCTGAGAACATGAACGGCTGCCTAGGCTATCACATCCAGGCCGTGAATGGTTTAGTACTAATAAAAGAGCATTGTGCTTTACTTGAATTCAATACTTGGCTGTGGATGGTCGAGTGGCGGTCTGATGGATCGATGCCTCTGCTCTGAACTCAGGAGCCTCCTTTTATAGCCGCGCGAGCGAAGTACTCTTCCTGTTTATTTAGGACAAGCAGCCTTCTTCATCCTGTATCAAGGACCTTATGTGGACGGTCTTCCTAGCGTCGCGGACACCAGATGGCTTGTCCATTTTCTTGATTTGTCGTTTGACGATGCCTTTCAATCTTGCAATGATGAGATTCTTTGACACATCATCTCACGGCGCAGATAATTTTGGCTGACATATGTATAATAGTATCAGGGTTTATGCCTTCTGCTGGCTTGTTTCGAGACAGTGTTCAATCATAAAGGTATAAATTTTCCTGCGCATGTTATATTATAAATTTTCTTGCGCATGCTATAGATATGCCAAGTCCCCGGGTATCTGAATATTTATCTGAATATCAACGCATATATCCCTTTGTGCAGGTGTATCCCCTGAATAGTGGCATCAGAGCCGGTTATAATTGGGAAGGTAAATTTTTTTAATTTGGAAGTGAATTATGGGAAAATAATTAATACAAAAGAAAATATTAATATAAGGTGCAGAATAAACTCCCTTGAAGAACATATTTGGCATAGTTCAAATAGTCAATTAAATTTGCTTGTAGATTTAGTTCATAATCTTTATATAACTTGGGGTAAGAGACAAGACGAGCTAGACTCAAAGTTTGAAAGGCTATACAAAGAATATAAACAGATCGAAGAATCATATTCGTTTGCGCAAAATAAACTAAATTTAATTTTGCAAGTACTTGAGGAAAGAAAGGCAGAGCAGCATAAATATTGTCAGAATACAGACTATATTAAAGAAGAATTTTCTTTATTATATAAGAAGTTAGGCTCTAAAGGAATCACAAAAGAACAGTAAGAGTCACATAAAGAAGACTGTAAGGAGATAATAAAACAAAATAACATCATACTTGAGCGGTTAACTCAAATATTAGATAAAGTTAATAGTGAAAGCACTGGAAGAGAGCTCGTGCTAGCTTCCACAGGAATAGTTTCTTCCACTACAGCAATAAATTCAAACAAATGGACTTATCTAAAGGTATCTGCAGAGGAGACCAATCCCTCCAGCTAGTTAATAGAGATGAAAAACCTCTAACCTTAATGGATAGACTGAAAGGAAAAAGAGAAGACATAGAGAATCTTGAAGATGTCATCCATGTCGATAAAGATTTAGAAAGGTATCAGAGGGATACTTTGAGAAAAATAAGACCGCAGCAAATATATCAATTGGGAATATTTGAAAGCAGGAGTGGTCTATATAGATTATCAAGAGAAGTAGAATTAAGTGTTTTAACGAAGCCAATAGAATTAAGAATTGTAAGTAAGCAATTTGAGAATAGTTTAAGATATTCAGGCTACAAATATATTCATCAAGGTATGTATCTTATTGGAGTTTAAGGTATGACAAGAAAGAAATTAGGAACTAAAGTTTTAATAATTCTGTTAGACAAAAGATGGGACACAATTAATAAAGCTGTATTAGGATTTTTAGAAGGAGATATAAACGAGAATAGTCTAATAACTTATATAGCTCCAGATTTAATCATGCCCATTAAAGAATTTATAGAAAAAATGAGTTTTGGCTTCCAGAATAAAGGATATGAAGACTTTAAAGGAACAAACTTAATGGTAAGTATAGAATTTATAGGAAGGTTAACAAATAGCAGCAGGATTAAATACAAATTTGAATAATGTAATTGAAAGTATGCAATCAAAAGGAATAAATTTTATGAGCCCTCTAAAAATAAGCTCTGAAGAAAGGGCAGGAGAAGAATGGAATATAAGTGATTTAATAGAGAAAAGACTCTAAAGCAACCTGAAGATTATATTAGCTATGAAAATAATAAGGGAAAAACTAGCATTAGATTTATGAATTATAAGTCAGGATCATTAGATGATACAGACTCTGTTATGTCAGAACAAGAAATTGAAAATAGCAGAAGGCATAGTATCTCAGAATTTATGGAAAAGCCTGATATAGACACAGAAATAAGATATTACGAAGATAAGATAAACAAATAAATACATAATATAACACCTCTATGTTAAGCGAATGGTCAAAATAAGAGACAAAGAACTTTATTTTTATAGAGAATTAGCAAGATTACAAAAGTTAAAAAAGAATAAAGAAATATCTGTAGAAAGCCCACAAGTAACTAAAACACTTAATAAGGTTAAAGAAAATGAGACAGAATACTCTAATAAAGAACTGCGGGTAGTTTCAGATAACAAAGAAAAAACTATAGCTAATTCTAATCCAATATGTGAAGAAAAGCAGTGGGATATGAATGAAAAATTATTAATAGAAAGTTACGAAGAAGAAGAAGAATTAGCAAATGAAATATACGATGAATTACAAGACAGAAATGATGCTGAAGACTATAACAGTTTTATAGACTCATTAGATGATGTCGGGCTACATAATTTAGAAAATGCTATGGAAGCTATGGATGTAGCATCAGGTTCCACTAAAAGAAAAAGATATGGTGAAGACACTATAAAAAGTGAAGGAGAAAAAGAAAGACCCACTAGAGCATCCGGAACATGGCCACCTGAAAGAGAAGATTCCTCGTATAACTATATTCCAGGACAATATGCATACATGGGTCCTAAAAGAAGAAATTTTGAAAAGGCTGTAAAATTTCAAAATGATAAAAGTGATGGAGCAATATTAAATTTGGCTGCACATGATCCTATTGACTGGCCGAATATTCTAAGCATTTGGAAAGGCTTAATAGTTTAAAATACATACAAAACCGACATAACATAGGAAATAAAGTAGAAGACATGATAACATATTTAGAAACATTTTTAAGAGAATCAGTAAAGGTTTTATGGGAACAATGGGTAGAAACGTACCCTAATCTAAACCCTTAAAAAACCAGTTAGGACAAAAATAGTTTTGACCTGTTAGAATCTACCCCACCTGTATATTAACCGTTGATCAAAACTAAAATCTTTTCATCTACCATCAGATCCTACCATAATAGGCCCGGGTCCATGGAAGGGGGGACAAACTATGAGACATTGCATCACGCTCAGTACAATTGCGATGACAATCATAATATTTTTGTTACCCACGCAATCCCACCACCCGCGGCCTCCAACCCACCTCCCATTATTCCGGCAATCAATTTCTTTCCCTTTATACGTGAAATTTAAATACAATTCCATCCCAGCGCAATAGACTGATTAGGAAGGTTTCTTCTAATCGGGAACTCTTCCAATTTTTCTTCCCATCGTCGTCGTCGTCGGGGACGGTGGTCGTCTTGCGGCGTCTGTGCCAGAGCCGTTGTGGGGCACGTCAGAGTCGGGGACGTCGCCGCGGCGTCTTTGCGCACCTTCCCGGTCGTCAAGATCAGGTGACGTCTGTGCCCATCGCTGAACTCTAAACCCGACTTCTATCCAACGAGATTGTTTGCTCTAGCCCGACTTCAGATGTGGTTGCAGGTTTTGTGCATACAGGTTCAGATGTGGACAAGTTCCTCCTCCGCGCGGAGATCTCGGCGACGGTGGCCATGGCAGGCTCGTCCTGAGAGGTGTCGGCGGCGCTTCTCCGAGCCGCTGGCTGCACCAAGCAGTCCGCTCCACCATCGTACGGCACGGGCCCTTCTCCAGTGTATCCACCGAGCCTCTCCCCATCGCCCGCGAAGCACGCTCTTGAGGTTAGCACGCCCTCCGAATCCTGATTTCATCTGATTGCCTCTGCGCAAGCACTGGAACAGTGCTACGATCTGTTGGTAAAGGTTATGAAATGCACGCAGTAACTTTATCTCGCCGGTAGATTAAGCCTATTTGTTGAATATAGTATGGTAGGTTCCGAAAAGCTCTTGAATCCGTAGTCCATACTGGACATAGACACTGATTTACACCAAATCGTGCTGTGGTTTAAAATAAATCCAAACATCTGACAGGAAGTGATATTGCATATACTAGGCATATATTTCACGCTAGGAAGCTTCAGTACAGTTGATTGAGACGGTTATGCCAATGCCCTTCTAACGTTAAGACATTGATTGACTGTGAATGCTTTAATTTGTGACTTGACATTGCAAGGTTAAATTTCATCTAATGCAAAATGATTAGCCAATCGACATGATGAGCATGTGACTTTACACGATGTATTGAGCCTTTATATTAAAATTAATCCTGAATCAGTGCTTAACATGAAAAGAGATTAGCTGTCAGACCTTTACTTTGATGAAGATTGCTTACATATCTCAGTTATCCTTCTTCTTTTTTTTTTTTTTTGAGAATTCAGTTATCCTTGTTTTGTTTTTGATATGTGCTCCCTCCAGTCGCTTGTCTGCACGCCAAAGATATGTGGCCAGAGGGTGTCTGATGATACAATAGAGAAATGCTTACAATTTTCTAAAGGTGGTGCTAATTTTGTCTTCAATGGAATAAGACGTCTCAAAAGCATCCGTTATTTAACTGTGCACTTTACAGGTAGTTAGCTCCTTAATAGATGCTATAAGGAGCTAATGGTATAAGGTGCACTTTACAGGTAATTAGCACTTTACTCATGCTATAAGGAGCTAATTTACTCATGCTATAAGGTGCTAATCATGACAAAATTAGCACTGCTTTTAATTTTATTTACTCATCAAAGGATGAATGTTGTCACACTACATATTCTTTCTGGATAAATATCGTATGAATATCTCTTTACTGTTTTACTAAAATGCATAATCCTCACATTATGTATTTAAATAACTAAATGTTTGTGATTCCTTATGTAACATGAATCTTGAAGTAGCAAGGAACAAGGGTGTTCATCTTTAGCAGTTAATTTTTAAATGAGACAAATAGTTTGGTTATTGGTTTTCTATTAAGAATTCATGTCCTCGATTTCCTGATTGGGAAGACTGATTTTCTGTTGCTCTTGGTGGATATCAGGTCCCTAATGGAAAATTGTCCCTGAAATGTACCTCAGTTGCCAATATTAATTGCCTCTTGCAATCTGAAGCGCATGCGTAGCGTTGTTGATGGGAGCGCTCAGTGGGAATTGTATGTTGATAATTTTGTGTATTGCTCTAAAGTTTGGCAGACACAAATGCCAATCACATAGTTGAACACTTAGATTTTTAGATCATTACTGTGATGATGCGTATGCTGCCTCGTATGGTAAGTGTTTTAACTGGTTGCAGTTTTCATGTATTTAGGAAAATGCATGTCATATTTTGTACACTAATGGTATATTCAAATGGTACTTCATTTTAAAATAAATATATTGAATAAGCTACCTATGAAATGTATTGGTCACTCCTTTATATTTGCTCTACCATGCTTATAACCAGTTTGTTCTGATATGCAATTTGTTACTTTGTCTGGAATACTTGATAAATAGCAACATCTTTACTTTTATTCAAAGTTTTCTTTTAGATGTTAATTTATCTCCATCATTTTGGAGATGTAGTTCAACCTTGGGATTATGTATATCATGAGATGCTCTTTTACAATTGTCCAGATGGCTTCTATTGACGGGATAGAGACGGCAGACCTATTTGCATCATGATATTCGGGAAGGTTGATTGAACCAAACTCTTGATTCTGAAACCCAATACAAGTTGCTGATCCACGTAGTGGCATGACTTTGCAGCAATTGGAAATTCAAGCTCCAATGCTCAGGAATTCTAGTTTTTTTTTCCATTTTCTCCATTGTTGTGACAAATAATGAATTGAAGTGACAAATCTAAATTAAGGTCTGCCTAACATCTCAAAATTTTTGTGCAAATGTGCTATGTGTTCCAAGATTTTATACTGTTATCAAGTTTGGCCTTGTGGAGAAGAATTGACAATTCTGATTTTGGCACCAGTTCACAATATGATCTAAATCAAGAAACCTAAGCTAGGAACTTTTTTTTTGTTTGTATTGGTAATTAGACAACTCCTTATGGTCAGTTCTCGGGTAAATGAATGGAGTCCTAAGCTGTCCTTTGACATGATGCATATCTAGAAATTTAAGAATTCATGCTAATTGTGTTGGTAATTTTTCATTCTTGCATTATTCTTTCCAAATTAATTAAACTTTTAATTATAAGAACATGAAGTCAAGTTATTATATAACATGATGTCAGTCCTGCCAAGTGATGCAATTTTTAGACACGTGCGTGGCGCACGTGCATTTGTACTAGTAAATATGAAGAATTAAAGAAAGCAGGAAATAATCCGTATAATTTTGCAAACGTGATATCACATATTATCATAGCAGAAGACCCAGAGTTGGGGAGCACTGCTCTACAAAATGAAAGGCTAAGGGAAATAGAAAAGCTAACTTTAACAAACTGGAAAGGTATAAAAGAATTCTCACAATATTACCTATACAATGCTACCACTGCAAAGCAAGGATTTAATCCAGGGGTAGTTGAAAGATATTTTAATAAATTACCTGACCCCTTAGGCAGCATGATATTTGAGGAATATAAAAGAGAGGCACAAGGACAAACTATTAATATATCTCAAGCCATAACATTTGTCTTTAAGCAGCTAAAGAAAATATGTACTAATATACAGGCTCAAAGATCTATGAAGCATTCAGACTATAATTTCTGCAGTAAAATAGTTCAGATACCTTTAACATATGGAGAAGAAAGGCATAGAAATAAAAAAATTTATAAACCTCAAAGAAAATATAACAATCCTAAGACAAAAAAAAGGTATTTTCTTAGAAGATCTGATAATAGACCACCATTTTTGCATAAAAGAAATGTGCGAAGATATAATCCTAGAAAGAGTTATGATAAAACCTGCAGATGTTTTATATGTAATTCACCAGATCATCTAAGCAAAACTTGTCCTAACAAAGACCAAAAAAGATACTCTAGCAAATATGAAGAGCAAGAGAAGGTATTTATAGTAGATAGCGTAATGAGAACATATTAATGTGTGATGATGAAATAAAAGACGATGAATCAATACATTCTATCATAGAAACTGATGAAATAGAAAACATTGAAGTCGAATATGAAACAAGCGATGATGAAATGGATTTAGTAGATGAACTAGCAGGTTTAAAAATCGAGATGATGAATCAGGCAGTTTGTGAACATGATTGGATTATAGGAAAAGGAGACTATAATATAAAATGTGCCTTTTGCATATATTATCCAAGTCAAGATAATAGAGCAACCTGCAGTGCGTTTCTGAAACAAGCATGCGTTGAGTGTTTGAAAGCAAAGAAACAAAGCTGGAAAAATGAAGTAGAATTTGAACCAGAAGATAGAATACTCTCTAGTAGAATGAGAATATTAGAAAATAGAATTAATAAATTAGAAGAAGAGTTAGAGAACTTAAGGGTTAAACTTGATTGTAAAACTAAAGAAGAAGATATTAATGTTGGGAATATTGAATGCCAAGAACAAATCTGACCATAAAAGACAATAAGAATAGTAAAATGATTCAATTAAAAGATGCCTTAACAAGTTTTGTTAACAAATATATAATTAAACTACCATTCAAAGAGATATTAGGAATAAGAATTCCAGTAAAAATAAAATTAAGCCATAATGTTACTTATAAATTGCTAGCATTAGTAGATACATGATGCACTAAAAATATTATTCATGATAAATATTTTATCAGATGCCCTGAAATAGTACATACTATAGAGGATAGCAAAGCAGAAACATCCACCGATATGTCAAGTATAAGAAAGATTCATAATCAATTAGCATATAATATTAAGGCATATATAAATGATACAAGATACCTAATAGATGAAATCACTATAAGGGATTAGTCCATGATAAATGATGACATGATAATTGGGTTAAGATTTTCACAACAATCAGTACAAACTACAATCATACATGAGCAAGGAATTATATTTATTCCACATCAAGATAATCTGCCATATATTTCTGAAGTTCGGAAGCGTGGTAGGATTCAAACCCAACAAATTTGTAACATCGATGCAGGATCTTCTGAAGCAAATATTAGCAAAATTTTTCCGGAAGAACGCAAAGAAGATGAACTTAGCTCAAGTTTAGACGAATATTACATAGAAAATTCTAATATAGAATGCATTGGTTTGCAATCATTTGCACCGAATTGGTATAGAGACATAAAGTCAAAAAATGATATAGAAAGGATTGTGCAAAGACTAGAAGATATTCAAATTATTGGTGAAATTCCTATGAAACATTGGGAGAAAAATGGCATATTATGCAAGATCAATGTTATAAACCTAGACTATATAATTAAAACAGCTCCAATTGAAGCCACTCCAAAAGATATAGAAGATTTTAAAATGCATATTGAAGAGCTGTTAAAGTTAAAAGCAATAAGAGAAAGTAGAAGTCCACACAGATCCGCAGCATTTATAGTTAGAAATCATGCTGAAGAAGTCAGAGGAAAATCTAGAATGGTTATTAATTACAAAAGATTAAATGATAACACTATAGAAGATGCTTTTAACATTCTAAATAAGCAAGAATGGATCAATAAAATACAAGGAAGCAGATATTTTTCGAAATTTGACATAAAGGCAGGATTTTGGCAAGTTAAGATGGCAGAAGAATCAATAGAATGGACTGCATTCACCTGTCCTCAAGGACATTTTGAATGGCTTGTAATGCCATTAGGATTAAAGAATGCACCAGCATTATTTCAAAGAAAAATGCAGAATATCTTTAATGAAAATCAAGAGTTCATATTAGTATACATTGATGACTTGGTAGTTTTTTCTAAAACTTATAAAGAACATATTACCCACTTAGAAGTATTTTTTAGAAAGGTAGAGCAGAATGGTTTAATATTGTCTAAAAAGAAAATGGAAATATGCAAAGAAAGAATCAATTTTCTTGGTCATGAAATAGGAGAAGGGAAAATTTATTTACAAGAGCATATTGCAAAGAAAATATTACAGTTTCCTGATGCTATGAATGATAAGAAAGTTCTACAGCAATTTCTAGGAATTGTAAATTATGCCAGAAATTACATAGATAATTTAGCAAAACTTGCTGGGCCATTATATGCAAAATTAAGAAAAAATGGTCAGAAATATTTTAACTCAGAAGACATAGAATTAGTAAGGGCAATTAAAGAAAAGGTGAAGAATTTGAAACCCTTGAAATTACCTTTAGATGACAATTATGTTATTATAGAAACTGATGCGTCTAAAGAAGGTTGGGGTGCAATATTGAAACAAAGGCCTAATAAATATTCTTCTAAGACAGAGGAAAAAATTTGTAGATATGCTTCAGGAAGTTATAAGTTAAAGACTGTGAACAATACTGATAGGGAAATCCTAGCAGTAATTTCTGCAATAAACGCGTTTCGACTATATCTTGGATTCAAAGAATTCACAGTTAGAATTGATTGTGAAGCGATATGTCGATACTATAATCAGAATAATAGTAAGAAAAGCTCGACTAGAAGACGGGTTTTATTTGAAGATATTATTACTGGAAATGGCTACAAAGTTAATTTTGAGCATATAAAAGGAAAGGATAACAAGTTGCCTGACTTGCTCTCACGCTCTTCTATTTTGCAGGGATGAAGAGAATGATGAATTTTGCTGAAGTTGAATCATACTCCTTTGGGTCAGATAATAAATTAAGGGTTTTCCGTAGAATACTTTCAAATTCAAGCCCAAAGATCATATTGTTGTAGATGAAGTTCAACAATGCTTGTTGGACAATTTCTGGTTTCAATATAATAATAAGAAAGAAGATAAAGGAAATTTTTTGGCAATATTAAATAGCCTTTCTGAATATTTTCATTCGATCAATGGAATGATGCCTTCAACAGAATGTCCTGAGAAGATTGAGCAAAAGCCCTTGTATAATTTGAATCAATAGCTCCAGAATGGAAGAAAGAAATAAAGAAGAAAATTTTAGAAGAACTTAAGAAACAAATAGATGAAAATTTTGAAGAAATAAAGAAGTCATATGATGAAAAATGGACTAATTCATTTTTAGACGAAGATATGTTGGATATTGCCGGACATGGGCAAAAACCAGAATCTGAACCCAATTAATTTATAAAGGGCAGCAAATTTGAATATTTTAGAAGAAGTTCTCTAATCATATTAAGAGTAATACTCTCAAGGCGGAAGCGTGGTGAAGACCTATATCTATAACATATATTAATAATGTGCAGGAAAATGACTAAAGACTGTCTCGAAACAAGCCAGCAGAAGGCATAAACCCTGATACTATTGTACATATGTCAGCCAAAATTATCTGCGCCGTGAGATGATGTGTCAAAGAATCTCATCATTGCAAGATTGAAAGGCATCGTCAAACGACAAAGCAAGAAAATGGACAAGCCATTTGGTGTCCTCGACGCTAGGAAGACCGTCCACATAAGGTCCTTGATACAGGACGAAGAAGGCTACGCGTCCTAAATAAACAGGAAGAGTACTTTGCTCGCGCGGCTATAAAAGGAGGCTCCTGAGTCAGAGCAGAGGCATCGATCCATCAGACCGCCACTCAACCATCCACTGCCATCCTCCAGAGCGCGAGAGCCTTCTCCCGCCACTAGTAGAATTCCACTACCTGTAATATAGAGTGTGTATATCCAGTGTAACATCCTGCTTGTAAGGTAATCAGCCTTCTCGTGTTTGTTTAAGTGTTTGGGGGTTCCCGAAAAGAAAAACCATATGTACGCTATGTTTGCTGAAATGAAGTGAGCTTTGCTTTGAAAATCCCCTGATGCTCTTAGTTTTGTTCGTATGGGAAGAGTTTCTATGCTAGGGACCCTATAGGAGAAACCTCTGAGGCGGTTGTTGGTCTGAGCCTTGAGTGTGGCAGAGAGACCCTTGTGACCGCGGAGAAGTGTTCCCTTCGGGTGGAACTGCCTGGGGAGACGATAGGAACCCGTCTTGTATGCGCCTGACTAGGTTTATTTTGGGGGAAGCTTAGCCGCTTCTGAAGCAAACTGGTTAGACATATGGTGAGTACCGAGTAGGATTTTTTACGCATGTTGACTTGCACCGGCCGTCCGTCTGGCCTCGCCAGCCAAACCAGATCCGGAATAAAACAAGAACACACTTAGCTAAATACTAATCGAAGATCAATAGACATCGACGGAATCTCGCACGGGAAATATTTGGTAGTGGCAAACACACCACTCAAGTGCAATAGCCACTAGCTAAGAGTAAGTGGACAGCCACTGTAGCAGGGGCTGTGAATAGTAACCCGAATTTGAATAGTACTCGGAATTTGAACAGTATTTAAATAGTAACCCGAATTTGAATAGTGCCAAGTCCCCGGGTATCTAAATATTTATCTGAATATCAACGCATATATCCCTTTGTACAGGTGTATCCAATATAGGTACCCTATATAACTCCCTGGGTGTGAAATATTATTTCACACCCCAGCCAAGCAACCCAGCCACGTCACACACCACCAAACCCAACCAGACCGAACCAGCCAAATTAGTAAGCACCTCTTGTCCCACATCATTTAATATTCGAAATAATAATGCACCATAATTATGGGGATTTATTTGGAATAGTAAAGGCTGGCATCTGGAGTCTTATTTCCTTTGATCACGTTGCCATATTTCTCAATAATTCTTCCGTGTTTCCTTCTCTCTCCTCAACTATATATAGCTGCGGCTAGGCACCAAAATCTGCCATTTCCTTTTACTCCCTGCAACCGTGCTAATTTTTATAATATGTCGTTTTGATAGTTTTGTGGATTCTGTGGCAGCAGCGTGGCGGAGATGAACCCTGTGATGGCCGAGAGGGATGGGTCAGAAACAGTTTTCTTGTTTGCATTCTTCCGGGAAAGCATGACCAAGTGGTTAGTTTTCCTTTTGTTGTTTTCCTTCTGATCTTTGGAGTTCCAAATTTTCTTTTGCGTGATCCAAGCCGGGGAACTAAAGTTTTCATGTCGCATGCAGGGCGGGCACTACGGATCGTGAATCGTGGGGCTGAGGACGACAATCCCGGATGAAGCGAGGTTTGCATCCGATGCTGCTCTTGCATGTGTCTCGTCTTTAGATTTAGAGACTCCTAAATTTACATATGGAATCTCATTCGGTGTTAAATTCAATATTTTCAGGCGTTATTTTTTTCTTCCTGAAAGACTCGTGTCAGGCGTTGTTGAACAAACATGGGATGTAGGACAAGATGCTGGGTGACAGGGAGCAGCTAGCTGCAGTTTTCACCGGGAGATGCTGCTGTTTGCGTTAATTGGTTTCAGCGGTCTTCAGGTGTTCTACAGCTAGCCGGGAGACTCGTGTCACACGCATGATTCGCAAACCTGTGCGCTTCAGGTGTGGAACAACTAGCCGTGCTTCAAGTCGCAAAAATGTTGTACTGATCAGTATTTATGATCCTAGTCACGTACTCTGTTGTAAATCCTGGTTAATTAAATAGCAAAATGTACTCTTTTTTATGACTGAAATTTTATTGAACGTGTATTCAAGAAAATCAGTGTATTCAAATTGTGAAATATATGAAACATGGTTGCCACTGACAAAGCTAGACCAGGTTTCTTCTATGTGTTCATACTTTTAGGGAAATCAATTTTACAGTTGTTTGGTTCACGAAATCGCCAAAATTAGGAAGGCCTTAAGTTTGGAAACTGAACATTTGGAAACAAAGCTTTTTGTTAGTGTGGCGTGCGTAAGAGTGATTTTTAAAATTCTGAGTACGTTTGATGTATAATTACGAGCCCTATGGACGCCTGGAGAGAATAATTACAATTGCGTGAAAGAGATTCGGGACTCTAAATTTGTCAGCATAAAATAGTTTTGCCGAGATATTTTCATCCATTGAGCACTGTGAGCATAAACTCTTGCGTATTTGATGAGTTTAAAATTTTGATAAGGACCGTACATTAAAAATCTTATATATGTAACCGCAGTATTCTGGATTTTTTTTCGTGTGGTCACAAAAACTTGCTTGCGGTGGCAAAATCATATTTGACACGGTCGAACTTTTTGGTAGTAAAAAAGTTGACCTTAATTTTAAATCGTAAATACAAACAAAACTGATCGCAAAATGTCATGTGCTGAGGTTTAAATCATAAATACCATTTTTTTTTATGAAAATGAAGTGCACCTCAAAATCATAATACAAGCATAAATAATAAACATCTTTTCAATCGAATGACTAGGTTTTTGCGTTCTGGAAGGATTTGCATCATGTTTTTTTGGCAAGGTATAGAATATAAAATCTGATTGCTTTTTACACTCATATGGTTGGTTTTTTACTACTTGACGTTGTGACCATAAAACTAATAATATATTACTCTTATATGAGAAGGTTTTTCCAGTAAAATTGTGACTATATAAACCAAAATCTCAGAACTAAAACTCTTGTCGCTGTTTGGTGAATTTCACACATTTCCTAACTAATATTTTTAAACTTAATAAAGTTTTTTTTGACAGGTAAACTTAATAAAGTTTGATGTGAGCCATTTGTACTGTGGACCATTGATTCATCATGACCGTTACATATACTTTGTGGCACCAATTGAGACTAACCACAACTGTACGATAAAAGGACAAAAATAAAAAGATGTACTGTAAAAAGTAGAACACTGATGCCACAAAATGTTGTAACTTTCTATGATTATGAAAAGTGTACTTTGCTTTTCTAGCATGACCGTTGAAATAGTAAAACTTACTCTATGTCCGGAATCGTAGAACTAGAATTCAACTTGCAAATTGCATGGCCTTGTAAGGACAATTGGTAGAATGTAAGATGCCTCGACCATGCATATCAGTGTAAAATGTTATTATTTGCAACCGTAAAATCGCATCTCGTGTAATCATAATATTCAATCAAATAAAAGTCAAGAGTGTTAGTATTCAGATAGCTTTGAGGTTCGCGTCTACTAATTTTATGGCCACAGACTAAACATTTTGTGGTCAAATTGGCCCATGACTATCTTCTGGAAGAAAAATATAATGTGCTCCATCTTGTTAATAGTTTATTTTTACTACTCAATTACGTCTTAGCAGCAAATTAATCTAGGTGTTACATAACACCCCGTACATATTTTAGGCACTAGTTCATGTGTATTTCTTTTTTTTACCACAAGTGTGTCAAATTCGTTTGATGTACAAGCTAATAGTTCAAGTGTAAAATGTTTTAACTATAAAAGTGTAAACTTATACTATAGTGTTTCGTAGCATGGCTGCATGAAACATCTTGTATACGTTATTTTGAAGCATGGCTGCATCAAACAACCATAATTTTTATCACAAGTGTAAATATGTTACACGAAATTACAATCATGGAGCTTTGTTTGTGAACATGATGAATTTTATGATTTGGCTTGAGTAGTTTTTATGATCGCTCACCCATTTGATGAGAATTTTCTGATGGCAAAACGTTTTAAACATCAAGCATGGCAACATACGGATCATTTGGCACGGGTGATGTTGCTACGCAGGTGCGGCTGGAATTGAACAGGGCAATTAATCATAGTAATTAACAGCCATAATTAATCATTCCTAATTGCCGGTTGACCATGCATGCACGGTGCGGTGGTTGCCTGCATGCACTTAATTGGCTTTCCATTGCTGCTGCATGCGTGGATGGGTGGCTCGGTGGGTTGGGCTGGGGTGTGATATAATATTTCACGCTCAGGGTGTGAATTAGCGCTGCCCTATATATATAACCCTATATATATATATATATATTATTTTAACACTAGGGGTAGAACCTTTTGAAAGGAAATGTGCCGAGCACATTGCATCGTTCAAAAAACAATAAAAAATAGCACATTGGAGTGCAGCACTAATCAAGGACGGATCTACATGAGCTTCACTGGGTGCGCCCCGCACCCAGTCCTTTAAAAAGGATTTAAGTGCAACTATATTTGTATTCTTTTTTTTTAGACTACTATCTTTGTATTCTTTTTTTTTTTAAAACCCATAAGGATAACTTTTTTTTTAGGGGACCCATAAGGATAACTAGTTTCAAAAAGAAAAACATAAGGATAACTGCTTCCGTTCGGCGGACCGGGCTCTGTTCTATTGAGGCCCATATGGATTACTCGCGCTCGCCTCCGACCCGCTCAGAACAGCACATGCGCGTGGGCTCCTTCGCGCTTCTCCGTGTGGGCTTCACTAGGGCCCTGCTGCCGCTAACTCCACTCCACCTTGTCTTGAGAAACCCTAGCTCTCACCCCCTCCCGACCGCGCCGCACAATTTTAGATCTAGTTCCTTCCGACCCGCCGCGCTCTCCTCGGCCCGCGCTCTCGCCTCCTCTCCTTCCTGAAGCTGAACGTCGCTCGCCGCCTCGCCCTCGTCGTTCGCTCAGGCCTCCGCTCCGACCGCCTCTTCCTCGTCGTCCGCTCAGGCCGCCTCTTCCTCATCGTCCGCTCCGGCCGCCTCTTCCTCGTCGTCCGCTCCGGCCGCCTCTTCCTCGTCGTCCGCTCAGGCCTCGGATCAACGTCCTCATCATCCACTCCAGCCGCCTCGCCCTCGTCGCCCGCTCAGGCCCCCTCGCCTTCGTCTTCTGCTGCTCGGAAAGGATCATCTTCTGCTGAACAGGAATTTCAGGTAAGCAATCGGTTTGGTTTTCCTTTTTGGGCCTCTCTAAAACAGAGAAGCTCGCGGATCCAATTAAGTTATTTTTTCTGTCCTAATTTTGCTCACTTACGTAGTATAATTAACATTTTTATATATATTATCATGACAGAATGCGTCCCACGGCTCCATCTACGGGGAGGTCATGTCAAAATGAATGGCGATGGCAAACGAATCGTTTTGTGCTTAGTTATACTTTCTTTATTTAGAAAGATGTAGATAATTGTTGGCAGACTTTGTAACAGTTTCCATTGAAGGAACTATTTAATGATTAGATTTGTATCATGAAAAGTTCGCTTGTTGTTGTAGCGTGAACATATGATTCTCCTGCGCAATAAATTACAAGTTTACAACAGATGCACAAAACCGTTATCTCCCTGAATGGAAAAAAGAAAAAAAATCGGTATTCTTTAAGAAACACATAAAAGATTCTCCTTCCAAGCCCGTTAGAAAACTTTCGCTCACAGAAATATGAAACATACTCTGGTGTTCATTTTTAAGCACCACATAAAAAGATTCAACTTCCACATGCGCAGCAAGTTTTTGCATGTTATATTGCTCTCACATAAATATGAAACATAATCAGATTTGTAATTGTTTTTTGCTTTATCAAAAGTTGTCAAATCCTGCAAAATGCTACTACTTTGGTAGCTAAAGTGTCATATTTGTAACTTGTTTGCATTATCTACAGTTAACACACACAGCCTGCAATTATTACTACTTTGTTAAAAGTGTATCCGGAGCCTACTTTGGTACTCAATACTCTGTCAAGCTCGGCCATCCATCATAATACCGCTAAATTCTCCCAATTTTTGTGTGCCGAACATGATTAATCTTGTTACACTCGTTAATTAATGATGGTTAATCTTGTTATGCAGTAGAAACATTTCTGTAACATAACGCAAGCTGGCTGCAAGAGCATTTACATGTTCAGAGATAACTCCATTTTCTTCAAGCAATAACTAATAAAGTTTCATTTGGAATCATGCTCCAGACTTAAATAATGTCTTTGGCATTTACACATCGACATCAGAAAATAATTGAGCAACCATTTAATATGTGTGTTTTCCTGGGTTCTTCCTTTAGCTTATTAAGGATTTTGTGCAACCTCCTGTCACTTTAGACCATCAGGACTCGGACTGTTTTGTTGTTCATCGTGCTTGCCGCGTCCTTGTTTGGTACCGCAGGCACAGAAGAGCAGGAACCTCCGCAGCCAGGATGGTATGATTTACATGCCACGTCAAACATTTGTACACATTATTTTTGTTATTTGAGTCAATGGTTCTTAATGTATCCTAAATTACTTAATATACTCTTAAACTTTCCAGTGATGAAATATTGAGAGACACATGCTCAAAGAGTGCGACTCCACTAGATGTTACATGTTCTATTATAGGATTTATTGGTTCTGCTCTTGTGATCATGTTTCCAAGGTAAGTTTTGTCAACTCATGGTTTTATAATTTGATGAAAACTGATGTGATACCCAAAGAGCAGTTGGAAAGAGTTTGAATTTAGATTCCTTTATAACAGCTGGCGCTTGTGGTGCATGTTTCATGGTCCCGAAGACATTATCGGTGACCGTTGGTTCATGGTTTTCCTTCTGGTTGGGACTGCTGATTATGCTGCATGGGTGGGATATGCATTCAGAGGGTGCGGCTACTGTCAGGCCACACCATACATGAAAGGCATTTCTGTGCTGGGTTGTGTGTTCACTCTTATCTTGTCACTTATTGGTCTAGCTAGGGATAAAGGGCGTCTTACTGCTGGAGTAAGTACTTTAAACCTATATAAATGATCAATATTGGTAAATCTATTTTTTAGTAGGCAAACTAATTCTGAAATTCGTGTATCAGGGAAACACTTGGACGTTTATGTTCTTGTTTGTCAGCTATGGAGTAGTATTAAGTTCTACCGTTGTTTACTCCTCACTTGAGATTTCCATTTGGCTGTTTGTAGCTTTACAATTGTTGGCACAACTTTGTCGGGTTATTTCCACGGTAAGTTTGCGTTGATTAAAGTTTCACATGCCTCAGATGCAAATGACACTGCCGCACCATGCCTTTTTATTTTTTAAAGTGAAGTCTTATATTGGGTAGGGACTTTGTCTGGTATATACCATTTCCAGCTAATGCTCCTGTTTCATCGATTTTCGGATCATCTCTTATGACAGTTAACTTAATACATTTAGCACAATATCAGTGTCAATCTTAGTCATGGGCATTTTTAGTGTAGAGTATTTAGTGTGACAAGAAAATTTTCACCCCTTATAGTTGTTGCAGTTTTTTTTTCATGTTTGGACACAAGACAGATCAATTGCATATACTGGTTTTGCTGTTTCTAGTTTTATCATTGCTAGCTCAGTTTTATTGAGTTATTTCACAGTATGTTTGAGTTGGTTATAAATAATTTTGCATCCCTCATATGCAAATGACATCTCTGCGACATCCCCCCTTTTAAGTAAAGTCTGTTATTGCTTATACTTCTTGGGTAGGTAATTTCAGTCTTATCTATACCATCCTCAGCTTCATGCTTCTGCTTTGTTGGTTGGACCGATCATCTCATGCTATACTCTTACCCTAATTCATGTTGAGCATAATGCCAATTTTTATCTGGGTCATGGGTATTTTGGAGTGAATTTTTTTTGTTTTCCTCCATATAGATACAGTTGTTGCATATTTTCATGCTTCTGTTTCTTTTGATTGGATCATCTCATATTACAGTTATCATAATTCGTGTTGAGCATAATGTCAGTTTTTTATGGTTATTTTTGAGTGAAAAATTCGGTTTTCCTTCATATAGCTGTTGCATATATTTCATGCTTGGGCAGATCAATTGCACATATTTCGATTACCAATCATCAAAATCCATATATGTTTAATGTAAGTGATGTCAAAGTCCAAGTTAATGGTTTTTTCCAAAGATACAAGCAGTTTGAAGTGTACAGTTTTACCTTGCAGGACTACTCAGAGTTTTCCAAACTCCAGGTTTCTGTGTCCATCATAGGTGCAGTAGGGTTTCTGTGCCTCCGGCACCCTCACCTGGTTGCTGCGATTCCTTACTGGGTAAGTCTTTGATGCACCACCTTTGTCCAATAAGATATTGAAGCAACTTACTTTCCTTATTCTATTAGAGCATCTTCAAGAGAGCCTCATAAACCTCCCTTAAATTTAGTTATTAGGATTTTAGCCAAAAAACTATCTTCAATAGGGCCCCGAAACAACCACTAACTTTTCCATAGCCCCAATCCCCTCATTTGTAGCTATAAACAGGGAAAGAATTGGGGCCCCATTCCTTCTTTTTACACTACAATTAATGTTTTTATGGCTTCAAATGCTGACGTGGCACAATCAAATTTGTTTTGATCCACTTTTAGGGAAGGACTGTTGGAGAAGGGAGGACAAATTGCCCCTCATAATTTTTTAGTTGCTCCTAAAAACAAGTTTATAGGGCTAATTTTATGGAGTTCTCTTAGAGATGCTCTTACCAGCAGTCTTCTCACAATAAAATCATTTTCCTCTTTGTATTTTTCCAGCGTTGTGTCTTCTATGTGGCTATCTTCCGCCTTGTGGAGACCATGGTTTGGTTAGCATCGTATTTTGGCATCAATCTTACACCTAGGCGCTTCGTCAAGTATGTTTCTGACCGATGCAGTTAGCCGCACTATGAATGACCAGCTGAAAGAAGATTCCTGTGTTAAGAATTCATGCCTGGCCACTGCAAACGCTACCAATCGGGATAACTGCACGGCACCAAATTCATAGTTTGGAGCTGGCTTTTTAGGGCTAAGGAGCACATAGATTCTAATAATCTCACTTATGGTTATCTTGATTATGCTGGCTTTGCTGGCGTGAACTCAAGTGCGGCCATGGCATTTTGAGTTCAGTTTGGTTCCTCTGTTTTAATGGTATAGATGCTGCATTGACATTTGATAACGGGAATTGTTACCTTTTTTTTTTTTTTTTTTGCCTGCGTGGGTCTAGTCCCATATGTGCCAATGCTTTTGTGACATTTTATTGTTGTGCATAATACGGTAGACTTGCTGTGGCGAAGGTGTAAAAATACTAGCTTACCCTTGCCTCTTGCCGGGAGTTGAATTTGTTATCCCTTGAATGTCATTTTGTGATTGTGTGCACAATTTTGGTCCTGTTTAATTGCATTGAATGAACTACGAGAGCACATCACAGAACGCAAGGAAAGTGCCGCATGTACACAAACCAAGTGCTGTGTAACCTGTGTTAGGGCTGGTTCGGATTGAGCCCAACATCAAAGATCGACGCGCCTATTGCACCAAATATTTCCCACTACAAATTAAAGGCGTTAAGATGCTCGTGGAAACACGGCGGGGTTGTACAAGGTGGAGTAGACGTGCTCGATAAAGAGTGGATGCACGCAGGAATCTGTCGGCGGTGGGCAATGGTCATCCCCGTCGGTTAGATGATAAAATCAAAGGGAAAAAACAACAGTCCTATATTGATCTCTACACTACAACAAGAATTAAAAAAATGATCATAAAATCATATCACCGTGAAGGTTTAAATTCTCCTAGATATACTAGCTGCTAGAAACAACATTTAACGAATTACACCGACATGCCCGGAACTGGCCATCCAAGTCGACGCTGCAGGTGAACAACCGGCCGAAAAGCCGCAGATCAATCTCCATCTGCGCCAACCCTGACCGACGACGCTCCTCCAACATAAGCCGAAGCAAATCATCCGGCACCCCAACACCATCGCTCGTCGCGTCCACCGCCAGCGTCACCGTCTTCTTCTTCTCCACGGAGAACGCGGGTGTGGTCCCCCGCGCAAGGGGCACGCCGGCGTACGAGACCACGACGCTTCCGCCGTTGTCCCGCGTGCGATAGACGCGACGGTTGTTGACGTGCACGAGGAGCTTGATCACCGGCGACTCCGCGTCCGGAGCGAGCGCCGGACGTCCGAGGCAGGTGGCGCCGACGAGCTCGACGGAGCACTCCACTGGCTTGTTGTTCATGTCCCTGACGATCCAATAGTGCATATCAGTGGCAACCCAGACCAGATACAGAGCAATGACGCCCAGGAACACCGCCGCAGCAACGGCATCTACTTTCTCGCTTCGTTTAGAGCGCGTGCTGGGATGGAGTTGGTCCAGAGGCGTCGACGCCGCCATCGAGTTACTTGGCAGAGTTCGTCGGATCGGAGGAGAGGACGTTGATAACTCGATATGTGCCGGCGGCCCTAGTTGTTTGTTCCAAACATATCTGCTTGTTGCCTTGTACTCAAATTCTTCAACTTCGTGCTTTGAACGGGCCCGGATTCCGCTTTTCAGTTAGATGGCCCCCATGTCAGTCAGGAGGACTAATCGGTCCCGGTGCCTAGTCGTGTTGTTGGCTATTTCCAAGGAAAAGAGATATACACGCATCCGATACTAGCTACGTACGTTCGATAATCTGAACTTCTGGCTAGGTCTCTACGTGTTTTTTGGCTGAAAGAAGCTAGAAGGTCCGGTGCGAAACAAGCTCCCGCAGCCATGACGGTAATCGAAGATGACTACGTGCCTCTGGAACCGAACGACGGCTCCGGCACGCCGCGGTGGGCTCGCCCACTGCGAACCTGTAAATTCGCACTCTCATACATCCTGTTGGCGATGATGCTGGCATTACTAATCTGCTACTTCCAAGCGACCGTCGACCAGTACAAGGTGGCCAAGTTCTCCGTGGGCGTCGACTCCTTCGGCGGCCTGAACCTGACGACGAACGCCACCACGGCCGCCGCCGTCTCGCCCTGGTTCGTCCCTCGCGGCGACGGTGGAGAACCCGCGGGCGTGGCAGCCCTGGCGCTGCGCCGGCGGCGAGGCGGTGGTCTCCTACGGCGGCGTCAGCCTCGCGTGGGGCCGCGTCCCGGGCTTCGTCGCGCCGGCGAAGGGGAGCGTCGCGGTGACGGTCGCCGCGGCGGGGAAGGGCGTCGGCTTGTCGGACGACCTGCGACTGGCAGGTTCGCGCGGAGTGGAATAATGGCACGGCGACAGTGGTGGCGGAGATGAAGCTGTTCTACGACGGCAATGGCTTGCCCGGTCTGTACGGGTACAAGGGCGTGTCGCTGGTTTCGCGCGAAGTCGCCCTTCAAGGCCGGCAGGCGCCAGATGCTTTGGCTCATAACTGATCTGGGTACAGGTTGTAGCAACTAGCAATGTAACAAACCTTAATCTTTTTGTTCCATGCTTAGAAGCCATTCAAAATTATCGCGCAATGCAGCCGTGAGCCCTTTTTGTTTGGACATGGACAGATTACCAGATGTTACTTTCTGTCTCTTTTTTTTTCCTCTCCTTTGAGCGAACCGAATTTTGTTGCTTGATTATATTTGATATAAAATGATAAGTTTTCAGCATTGCATCCTTAGGATTTGGACAATGTTCTAGACAGATGCGAAGGAATTAATCTTGAGGGGATCATTTACGTAGTAAATTAGTCAATGAGAATTAACCAAAATCTAAATTTTTGCTCAATTGCATGATAATTGTTTTTACAATGAAGGTGAGAGTGAATGAAGTATGAAGTATAGGAGGAACGGGCCTTTGAATTGCCGAAACCAAAGAGAAAGGAAAAGGGAGGGGTACGGCGCGTCCGTACGCGCGTTAGGGAATCGCGCGTCCCCTCCCCCCGGCCGCCACGTGTCCGACCGGCGGTCGGAACGACGCCGGTCGGGGCGCCGCGCGCGGTGGCGCCGTCTTCCTCCTCGACCGCCACCCGAGGCCGTACCAACCGCCGCCCCCTCCTCCGCAAACCTTCTATACCCGTCGGAAATGGAGGTCCTCGCCGGCGCCACCCCCGACAACCCAAACTCCTAACCCCGCCAGCGTTAATCCGCCACCGGCGACGCGGCGGCGCCCTCGTCGCCGCATCGCACCGCCTGCCCTCACCCGCGCTCCGCCGCCACCGTCGCCCTCGAGCTCCGCCGCCCGCGACGCGGCGGCGCCCTCGCCGCCGCGTCTCACCGCCCGCCCTCACCCACGCTCCGCCACCACCGTCGCCGGCCGCTACGCTCCGCCACCGTCGCCCCTGAGCTCCGCCGCCTGCACTAATCCGCCGCCCGCGACGCGGCGGCGCCATCGCCGCCGCGTCACACCGCCCGCCCTCACCCGCGCTCCGCACCACCGTCGCCGGCCGCCGCGCTCCGCCGCCTGCGCGCGTGGGCCGGGCCGCACACGGACGCGCGCTAATGCGGCAGCGCGTCCGTGCACGCGATAGAGTTTCCGAAAGGAAAAGCGGTGAAAAAAAACCGAAATGAGCAGGCTGTCTGTTTTATTGAGGCCCATAAAGGAGATGATTTTAGCTCGGAGGCCGCGGGTCACACACTCACACGTCACCGGCCCGCTCAGAACACATGCGCGTGGGCCAGCCCCTACCGCTAACTTTAGCTTGTCTCGGAAAACCCTAGCTCCCCCCACTCCTAGAAGTGTCCAAACGGGCGGCACGGCCCGGCCCGGCCCGGGCACGAAATGGCACGGCCCATTTAATTTCGGGCCGGCACGGCACGCAATTCATTTCGGGCCGTGCCGTGCCTGAGCGACGGCCCACGGCACGGCCCGAAATTATATAATCGTGCCAGGCCGGCCCGTTAGGCACGGAAGCCCGTTAAGGCATATCGGCCCGTTTAGCCCATTAGTGTTAAAATGTAGCAAAATGAGTGTTAAAATGGGGGATTTGAGAATTGAACCAAGGACCTCATAGTCTAGAATGAAAGGTTTTACCATTAGACTAAGTTCCCTTATTGATTATAGGAAAAAGTCTACTTAACTCCCCCACCTATGAGAGGTGGAACACATCACCCCCCGAACTATGAAATTGGTTTTTTTACCCCCCTGAACTTTTCAAGACCGGGCAAATCACCCCCTGAAACGGTTTTGGACGGCGGTTTGCTACAGTAACAGAAGTTTTGTCTTTTTTTTTATTTTGGCTGAATCTATGAAAAATCATAATAAATCACAGAAAATTCGGAAAATATAAAATCAATTTTTTTTGGACTCCACATGAATAGATCTACACAGTGAACATATAATATGGTGTGCTTTAGAACATTTTTTTGCTGTAGCTTTAGATCTATGCTTTTATATAATTAATTCATAGCTGTAAAAAAATGTCCTAAAGCATACTATATTATATATTTACTGTGTACATATACTCATGTGGAGTCCAACAAAATTGGATTTCCTATTTTATGATTTTTTTGTGATTTACTATGATTTTTCAAAGTTTCAGCCGAAATAAAAAAAGACAAAGCCGTTGTTACTGTAGCAAACCACCATCAAAAACCGCTTCAGGGAGTGATTTGTCCGGTTTTGGAAAGTTCAGGGGGTAAAAAAGCCAGTTTCATAGTTCAGGGGGTGATGTGTTCCACCTCTCATAGGTGGGGGGGTTAAGTAGACTTTTTCCTTGATTATATAAGAATTCGAAATATATTTACACTATTTTCTAATCGGGCTCGTGCTTTGATGGGCCATTAGCGGGCCTTTGCGTGCCGCGACTTAAACGGGCCGTGCCCGTGCCGTCCGTCGTGCCCTACCCTCGGCCCGTGGCACGGCCCGACCCTCGTGCCGTGCCAGCCCGGGCCCGAAATTTATCGTGCCGTGCCGTGTTTGGGCCGGGCCAAACTTTACGTGCTTCGTGTCCGCCCGCTTAGCCCGGCCCGTTTGGACAGTACTACCCATTCCCGACCGTGCCGCACAATTTTAGATTCAGTTCCTCCGACCTGCCGCGCTCTCCCCGTTCCGCTGCCTCGCGCTCGCGCTCTCGCCTCGCCTCGCCTCACCGCCGTCCGCCGCCTCGCACTCGTCGTCCTCTCCGTCCGCCTCGCACTCGTCTCCGGCTCAGCCAGTCTCGTCCTCGTCGCCCGCTCAGACCCCTTCGCCCTTGTCTTCTACTGCACGGACAGGATCGTCTTCGGCTGCACAGGAACTTCAGGTAAGCAATCAATTTGGTTTTTCATTTTTGGGCCTCTCTACAACAGAGAAGCACGCGGATCCAAGTAAGTTGTTTTGCCTGATAATTTGGTAATTTGCGTAGTAATTAACATTGTTTATATATATTATCATGACAGAATGCGTCCCACGGCTCTATCTGCGGGGAAATCATGCCCGAATGAATGGCTGTCTTTGGTCGTCGATGGCAAACGAATTCCTGCGTGCGTAGATAGTTGTATTTTATTAGAAAGATTGGATCGTTTCCATGGAAGGAAATATTTGATGGATTTGGACCATGTGAAACTTTGTAAATTGCTTAAAGAAATTCGCTCGTTTTGTGGCGCAAGCATATTATTCTCTTGCAGTAATAAAAACTACTACATGCACAAAACCATCATCTACCTGCCCCCCCCCCCCCCCCCCCAAAAAAAAAAAAGAGTGAAAAAAAAAACCATTTGAATGGCTTAAGAGTACTATATATATAAGCACCACATTAAAAAGGTTCAACTTCCACGTGTGGTAGGAAAATTTTGCATGTGTTGTATATTGCTCTCACAGAAAAATGACATAATCATATTTGTGATTTGTTTTGTATAATCAAAAGTGGTCACATCCTGCAAAATATTTCTCCTGCTTTGGTAGGTTATTAATGGTCATTATTGTAACTTGATTTTCATTATCAACAGCTGTCACAGCCTGCAAATATTACTGCTTTGGTACCAGCTAAATTTCTCCTGGAACTAGTTTGTAATATTCTGTGAAGCTCGGTCACTCACCACAATACACCTAAACTCTCCCCATTTTTGTGTGCCGGACATATTAATCTTATTGCACTCTTTATTTTGTAATTATTGATCTATTTACGCTATAAAAATGTTTCTGTAACATAACTCAAGCTCGCTGCAAGAGCAGTTACATGTTCAGAGATAACTCAGATAAGTGCTCATGACTCAAGCAGTACTTAAAAGTATATCATTTGCCATCATGCTCCAGACTTAAATTATGTTTTAGGCATTTACACATCTACATCAAAAAATAGTTGACAAACCATTTAATTTGTGCGTTTTCCTAGCTTAATGTTTCTTTGTGCAACCTCTTGTCACTTTAGACCATGAGGACTCGGACTGTTTTGCTGTTCATCGTGCTTGCCGCGGCTTTGTTTGGTACCACGGGCACAGAAGTGCAGGATCTTTCACAGGGCGGATGGTATGCTCTGCATGCCACTCAAACATCTGTACAAGTGTTTTTGTTGTTTATATCTTATTTCTTGTACTTATTCTCTTGAACTTTCCAGTAAAGAGATACTGGGAGAGACTTGTTCAAAGAGCGCAACTCCATTGGACGTTGCATGTTCTGTTATAGGATTTGTTGGTTCCGCTACTGTAATCATGTTCCCAGGGTAAGTTAAATTACTTATCTTTGCCAAAAAAAGTTCAATTGACTAATGATTTTATAACTTGATGAGAACTAAAATGATAGTCATAGCGTGCCTGGGAAGGAATTTAATTTGGGGAGTTTTACGGTGCCCTATACCACTAGTATATACTAGTGGTATTTACAATCCGACGGTCCACATTGATTCATTTCTCACCCCAATACCACTAGTATTTTTTACCGTTATCAATAATACTAGGGCATTTTAGGAAATAAATAAAATGACAACCTTGTAATTATGGATCGGCAAGTCCAAAATATTTTTAATCCCTATCACGATCGTCCGGCCAAGTGCTGCCACGGCGGCGGCAGCGGCAAGAACACCCCTAATCACGAATTCACAATCCTCTGGCCAAGCGCCGCGACGGCGGCGGCAGGAACCTAATCACGATCCTCTAGCCAATCGCCGCGGCGGCAGCGGCTGGATCCCGCTGTTCCGTGAGAAGCGGAGCTGGGCAACAATTCAATTCTAGCAGTGGCGGCACAAGGGCATGGATTTTCTTGTTTCATTGACGATGGATTTCTGAAGACAGCAGCATACGCGCATTCATTACGTGTTCAGGCCATTGATTGATTTGTACAGGTCCTCGTAATGCAACGTTTCACATTAGCATAATTGGACAGTATATATCTCACAATCAGAATATTTCAGAAGAGTGAAGTATGAAATACACATGTCTGCGTAAAATGACGACGGTATCCTTTAAAATACCACTAATATTATACTAGTGATATAGGGCGCCGTAAAACTGCTAATTTTTAATTCACTCATAACAGCTGGCACGTATGGCGCATGCTCCACGGCCCGGAGGACATTATGAGTGACCGTTGGTTCATGTGTTTCCTTCTAATTGGGACCTATGATTATGCTGCCTGGGTGTTATATGCATTCAGGGAGTGTGGATATTGTGATGTGACACCGTACATGAAGGGAAGTTCTGTGCTGGGGTTTGTGTGCTTCCTCATATTCTCAGTTATTGGTTTAGCTAAAGATAAAGGGCGTATTACAAGAATAGAAGTAAGGACTTTAAAGCTAAGTTTTAAAAAAAAGTATTTGGAAAAAGAAACTATTTTGTATTAGTTAAGCTAATTCTTGAACTTATGCATCAGGTTCAGGTAGACAGTCCGGTATTTATATTCACGTGTGTCGTCTCTGGAGGAATCGCTATTGGCGGTGTTCACAACTCAGACGATGTAACCTTTTGGATGTTTGTGGCTTTAACATTGTTGGCACAACTCTGTAGAATTATTGCCACGGTAAGTTTGAAATTGAATTCATTAAAATTTCACATCCCTTGCAAATAATATCGGCACAACATGGCCCTTTTTGAAATAAACCTTTCTTTGGTAGGGAATTTCAGTCTTGTATATACGATCCTCGGCTCAATGCTTCCATTTACCTTAATACATATTGGGCACAATGTCATTTTAATCTTTGAAATGGGCATTTTTACTGTAGAATATTTCGTGTGACAGGAAAATTGTGGTTTTCTTCTGTATAATTGTTGATTTTTTCATGCTTTGGTAGAAGACATAGATCAACTGCATATACTGGTTTGGCTGTTTCTAGTTTTAGCCTTGCTAGCACAGTTTTGTCGGGTTATTGTAGCGGTATGTTTGAGTTGATTATAACTAATTTTGCGTCCCTCAGATGCAAATGGCATCGTTGCAACACCCCTTAGTTGAAATAAAGTCTGTTAGTATTTGAACATATTGGGTAGATAATTTCAGTCATATATATATATATATATATACCACCCTCAGCTTCATGCTTCTGTTTTGTTGATTGGATTGATTGGAGCATCTCATACTACAATTACCTTAATGGATGTTGGGCATAATGTCAGTTTTGATCTTGTCATGGGCATTCTGGAGGAAAGTTTCGATTTTCCTCCATACATAGTTGTTTGATACTTTTCAATTGCATATATTTCACTAACTAATTATCAGAATCCATACATGTTTGGTGTAAGTAATATCGAAGTCCAAGCTAATGATGTTATTTGTTCAAACATATGCATGCAGCTTACAGTGTACAATTTTACCTTGCAGGACTATTCAGACTTTTCAACACTTCAGTGCTGCGTGTCGATCGCAGGTGTTTGTGGGATTTTGTGCATTCGGCATCCACACGTGGTTGCTACTGATCCTTACTGGGTAAGTGTCTTGATGTATGAAAGCGGTTTTAGTTTCGTTAATCTATTACCAGCACTATTCTCAAAACGAATTCATTTTCCTCTTCGTATTTTCCAGTTTTCCGTCTTCTGTGTCGCTGTTGTCCGCCTTTTCGACTGCATGGCTTGGCTTGCAGCATATCTTGGCGTCAATCCAAGCCCTAGGCGCTTCTTCAAGTATGCTTCGGACCACAACCGTTAGCCGCGCCATAATTAGACCATGCTGAAGGAAGCGATACTTCGGAGGCAGTCAGACCGTCGTCCGTCACTACTTTGTGTTTATGCTTTACCGCTGCAAACGCTACCAATAGATGTACATGCACCAAATTCATAGTTTATTTTGAAGATACTATAAGATCACACTATCTATTTTGTGCTTATGCCTGGCCACTGAAAACGCTACCAATAGGCGTACCTGCATCACCGAATTCATAGTTTAATTTTACTGCTACAAGGAGCAGACAGATTATCATATCTCATGTGGCTATATCGATAATCTTTTCAGTTACAGCCACGGGTTGTTACAGTTCAATTTGGTTCTTCTATTTATTAGCAGTAAGTTGCATTGACATTTGCTAATGAGAATTGTTACTTCTCTCTTTTTCCTTCTGCGATGATCTAGCCCTGCATGTGTAAATGCAGCAATGCTTTTCGGAACATACAATTTTTCTTTTGTCATTGTTGAGCATGATAATTCGGTAGTCTTGCTGCAGCGAAGGGGCACAAATACTAGCTTACCCTTGCCACTTGCTGGGAATTGAATTGAACTGTAATCTCTGTAATGTCACTGCAACTGTAGGCACATTTCAATTTACTAGAACCCACAGTTCCGTTGATACCGGTTGCATAGAATGAATTGGGAACACAATAGAGCACGCTAGGAATATGCTTTAGTTAACCTTTTTAAATACTCCATTCGTTTTAAAATATATGACACCGTTGATTTTTTCGTTGATCTTTCGCCAACAATATAGATTTAAATAATTATTTTTTGAATGTGAAATGAATATCATTGGATTCATCATCAAAAACACTTTAGGGTTCCGTCGCAAAAAAAAACACTTTAAAGGTAACTTATACATTTTTTTAGATGATTAATTTATACATTTTGCTATTTATATATAAGACGAATGGTCAAAGTAACGATATCAACGGTGTCATATATTAAAAACGGAGAGAGTACATACACTAGTAAATTAACCAACGACAGATCCCTTGAAAAAAAAAATAACCAATGACAGATAAGAGAGAAAACCTTGACGCAGGATAAAAGAGTCCAAAGCAGATTTTCAACGAAGAAAGGAAACAAGGAAAAACTAAGGGGAATTTCCTTTAAAACCATTGGGATAAACTGTAATCCCTTACATGCCACCTAAAAAACTTGTATCCTGTCAATGCCAGTGGCAGTTAAATTTTATCCCATACTTGCCATTATTGACCATATTCTGGTTGTTTTTCCTAACATGGACGCCTAAAAAGACCCATTTGCCCTTCCTTCTTCCATTGGACACAAGATGGCCACAAATTGTACAAATACCGGTCCATTTTATGCCATCAAGTTAACACAGATCACTGCCATGCTCGGACAAATCTTACATTAAAAAATATTTTAAATTTACAGCCCACATTTGCGATCATCATGAACAAGCACACTACATGACATCATAATATTTGTATAATATATACAATACTAGCATTTCAAGGTCCGAATAATATGTTACATTCACAGAGGCTGTCATTCTAGTGCTCAAAATTATACGAGCATGTCCGAATGCTAGCTTGTTAACAAAATAAGGCTAGTTTTCTTTCCTTTACATATCACCCAAAATACCAAAATAAACACCCATCCATCACAGAAAGTCACTGAGCCTTTTCTTGCTCCTAGTCCCCATAGCTGGACTCTCTTTGCCCTTTTTCTTGCTCCTAGTCCCCATGGCAGGACTATCTGCAGAAGTAGGCACCACCATTGTTGTTGCTTGAGGACTATCTGCAGAAGTAGGCACCACCTTCTTACCTTTCTTAGTCTTTATAGGTCCTGCTGCACTTGCCCTTCCTTGTTGACTAGATGATGCACCATATGGAACAAGAGGCAGGCCCGGGTGTGCGACATCAACTTGATTTGCTACAGGAGCTATCCTTGGCCTACAAACAATTATAATGAATGAGAAGTAAAGAAAAGGAGAATGGAACAACCACATATTGAGATAACCGAATGTTGAAGAGTGCAGATTTTCTTGGAGATTTTTACCTCTTTGTTTTACTGCCACCTTCAATACTTGCCTTTTCCTGGGCCTTTCTTTTCTTTTCAGCTTTCCTGCAAGGTACATCAACAATTTTCAGTTTTCGTGCAATGGAAACAATGGAATGGAGATAGGTTGTAAAATAGAAACCTTTGGGCAGCTAACAATGCAAGTGCTTCTTTATCTTCAGGATTTCCTTCTTTACAAGTGTTCCAGTGATGTCCATGGTTGTGGCAAATTGGGCACTCATGCGCACTTCCTCTCCTCTTTTTCTTGGAGGTCCCGGGTTCATGAGATCCCTTATACCGATGAGTTTTTGGTCTACCAGCAGATCTCCTTAGCAACGGTGGATACAAGAAGAAACCTTTGTTGACCTTGGGCCATTGCTTCTTGTCAGTCATAGCAGGCACCATTCCCTCATATGCAGCTCTAAACTTCTCAATTGTGAAGCTATTGTGCACGTAAATCTGAAGGTTTTCTTCCCTAAGATGTGTTATGAAAGCTATAGCATGGAGACATGGTTTACCTGAGATTTGCCACTCCCTACATGTGCAGGTCATTTCTTTTAGATCAACCACATGTGGACAGATATCAGTACGAGTTGACGAGATAACTATCAGGTGGACAGATATCAGTACGAGTTGCCTGAGTGGTAGCCTCTGAAATTTCTGTCGGCTGACTGCTAGATGTTGGGTCCATCCTGTCAATACCATGAATACAACTACATGTTACATCTTTAATATATCTAGTTAGTTGATTGAATAAACTATTATTAGTACTAGAGACGTACAACAATTTGTTCGTATCTACTAAGCATATTACAACCTACAGTTCATGCAAGCACAAAGATGCGATTATGGGGTGAAACGTACCCATGTGGAAGTTGAGAAGGGTTGATCTGATGCAGATTTGGTGTAGACCGCCGTGGCCTGCCCACCTTCTCACGGTCTCCTTCCTCAATCCGGCCTTCATCCCGATCTGAGCTGCCCATCCCCAACAATCCGCCGAGTCAATCTGCAAATCTTGGCATCTGACAACCGGATTCGTGCGAGATTTGCATGGGAGAGGCGATTTGATGGGAGGGGATTTGATTCGGGGGGGCAGGCATCGATCCTTTTTTTCTTTTTTCTTTTTTTGGGTCAGGTGCGTGCTTCCTCAACTCACGTAGGGGATGGGTGCTGGGATTCATGGGCCCAGCAGTCAGGTGCTCCATCTCACAAGGGCACTATTGGCATTTAGATGATGCACTCACGGCATGCAAAAAAAAATACTGCTGCGGTGACACGGAGAGGATAAAAATTTTAGATCACTGGCATTGACAGGATAAGGATTTTCTCGGTGGCAGCTAAGGGATTACAGTTTATCCCAGTGGTTCTGAAGGGATTTTCCCAAAAACTAACCAATCCTATCTGCTAACGTGGCGCGGTTTTATTCAACATGGCGTTGTCCGATCCGATGGGTCTGCTTGATTCAATGTTTGATCTAATCCATTGAAAAGCTACTTGACATGCTGACATGTAACATGACTGTGTGTACATTAGGTCCCTCTAGTCATCTTCTTCTTCTCCTCTCCGGAACCAACGGCCATGGTTGCTCATGGAGCTTGCATAGATTTTTTTTTTTTTTTTGAGCCAAGCATAGATGCCTGATTAAAGTGTGTCAACACTAAAAAAACAAGCAAAATCAAACACAGGCTATCTCCTCCATAAAACCCAAAATCATCTTCCCATGGGCCGTGTGCTTGAATCGACAGTTATGCAAATCTTTACAAACAATGGCTGGAGTTTTAGTAATCATATTGCATTCGAAGTGAAAGTGGAACTTCCTTTTATTCTCTGCTATGAGTGATTGTCTAGTGATGTTTTGGTCTGTAATAATAAACTTTTCAGACAGCTACATGAATTTGTCGATGCAGAGACTAGAATATTGAAATATATTCTCTTTTCTAAAAAATCTTCCCATGGGCAGGAATGCGCATGGGGATTTTTCGAAAAAGTGGCAACAGTCTGTAAATAATGCAAAATTCCAGGGAGTTGAGCATGATGCGAAGCCATTCTCCCTGCGAAAGCCAAAACTTTCTAGCCGATTCAGCCCCGAAATGTTTTGGCTTATTGTCCGGTGAACCGGTCTTTGATCTCATGGAGGAAGGAGCTCTGGAGTTTGTTCACGCTGGTGAGCACAACAGGATAAGGGAAATATTGGCAAAATAAAATACATGACCATCTTGGGGGGGGGGGGGGGGGGGGGGTTCTGATTCTCACTTGAAAGTGGTATCGGGCGATATGTAAAATAGTATAATATAAAAATGCTTCAGTAGCAAATGCTTACAGTAGAAACATAAAGTCAGATGATAGAAGGGAAATTCGGATTGGTGACACTGAAAGATTGCAAGTTTAGATATCTAATATCGAACTGCACGGATACACATTAATACCCGCGAAAGATCTCTCCGTTAAGAAATTACTATTCACTACTGAAGTGTACCGATGCAGTTCAATGGTAAATATCTAAAAACGCAATCTTTCGATCTCATCAATCAAATTTTCCCAAGGAAATACTACTCTAAAATCCCCGCTAAGATTTAAAACATTAGATACATACTAGCTGATATAAATAATATTCAACTTATTACACCGACCTGCCCTGATCTGGCCATCGAGGTCTACGCTGCAGGTGTACAGCTGGTCAAAAAGCAGCAAATCAATCTCCAGCTGCGCCACCCCTGACCGCCGCTCCTGTAACATAAGACGAAGCAAATCCTCCGGCACGCCCACACCCTCGCTCGTGGCGTCCTCCGCCAGCGTCACCGTCTTCTTCTTCCCCACGAAGAAGGCGGGGGTGCTTCCCCGAGCAAGCGGAACGCCAGCGTACGAGACCACAACGCTCCCACCATCGTGATCCATGCCAAACACGTGACGGTTGTTGACGTGAACAAGGAGCTTGATCGCCGGCGACTCCGCGTCTGGAGAAATCGCCGGACGTCCGAGGCCCTTGGCTTCGACGAGCTCGACGGAGCACTCTACCGGCTTGTTGTCCATGTCCCTGATTATCCCTTTGTACATCATGGTGGCGATCCAGCCGAGACAGAGAACTGCGAAGCACAGGAGCGCCGCTAACACGGGCGCTTCTTCTTTTGGGCTTCTTTTGGATCGCATGCTGGGATGGAGTTGGTCTTGAGGCGTCGACGCCGCCATCGGCATCGGGTTACTTGGTTGGCGGAGAGGAAGTTTACACCATTGTTACATTACAGGGTGGCCCGGTTATTACCTTGCAATTTGTTTATACGTTTCCTAGTAGGAGAAACATATCTGCTTGTTGCCTTCAACTCGAATACGTCCTTCCATGCTTTGAACAGGCCGGGATTCCGCTTTTCAGTTAGATAGCCCCCCCATCAGAGGCCTAATCGGTTGCGGTCGTCGTCTCGTTATGTACCCTGAGTCATGGTTCGGCGCCAACCAAGAAGATCTATCTGTTTTACAACATGTATAAGCCTATTTCCAAGAATAAGATCGAGATATACACACATCTGATACTTCTAGGTTTATTTACGCGTGTTGTTATTGGGTGACAGCTAGTAAAAAAGTCCGGTGCGAAGCTAGCTCCAGCAGACATCATGACGGTGATGGAAGATGACTACGCGCCTCTGGAACCGAACGACGGCTCCGGCGAGCCGCGGTGGGCACGCCCGCTGCGAAACTGCAAATTCCCAGTCTCGTACATCCTGTTGGCGATGATGCTGGCGTTGCTGATCTGCTGCTACATCCAAGCGAGCGTCGACGAGTACAAAGTGGCAAGGTTCTCCGTGGGCGTCGACGCCTTCGGTGGCCTGACGACGACGAACGCCACCACGGCCGTCGTCTCGCCCTGGTTCGTCCTCGCGGCGAAGGTGGAGAACCCGCGGGCGTGGCAGCCCTGGCGCTGCGCCGGCGGCGAGGCGGTGGTCTCCTACGGCGGCGTCAGCCTCGCGTGGGGCCGCGTCCCGGGCTTCGTCGCGCCGGGGAAGGGGAGCGTCGTGGTGACGGCCGCGGCGGCGGGGAAGGGCGTCGGCTTGTCGGAAGGCCTGCGCCGGCGGTTCGCGGCGGAGTTGAGCAATGGCACGGCGAAGGTGGTGGCGGAGATGAAGCTATTCTACGACGGCAATGGCTTGCCCGGTCTGTACGGGTACAAGGGCGTGTCACTGGTTTCGCGCGAAGTTGCCCTTCAAGGCCGGCAGGCGCCAGATGCTTTGGCTCCTAGTCCTATCTGATCTACAAGTTGCAGTGTTACAATAGAAGCCTTCTTTCCTGTTCGATGCATAGAAGCCATTCAAATTTTCAGATCATGCAGTGCAGCCGTGGGCCCTTTTTTTTTGTTTTGGACAGGGACAAATTACAGCTTGATGTCTCCTTTTTTCTCTCTCTCTCTATGATTTGCACTGGACAACGTGCTAGACAGGGGCGAAGCTAGAAATTATCCTTGAGAGGGGGGGGGGGGGGGGGGGGGGGGGCGACCAGGATCCGCTGCCGAACGGCACCCTGCCGTGACTGTCACTGATAGTGGCCCCGTGCTCCAGCCTGACCCGTATGTCAGTGACTGCACTGCAGGGGCAGTTCGGCAGAGGAACCGCTTCCGGGGGGGGGGGGGGCGACCAGGATCCGCTGCCGAACGGCACCCTGCCGTGACTGTCACTGATAGTGGCCCCGTGCTCCAGCCTGACCCGTATGTCAGTGACTGCACTGCAGGGGCAGTTCGGCAGAGGAACCGCTTCCGGGGGGGGGGGGGGGGTCATGTAGTAAATTAGTTTATGAGAATAGGGCAAAAATATATTTTTGCTTAATTCCATGATTTTTTTTGTTTACAATGAAGGTGTGCATGAAGTATAGAGGGGAGGGGGCGCAAGTCCCTCTCCGCACCCCCCTTGGCTTCATCACTGGTTCTAGATAAGTTTACAGGATGTGCCCACAGAAACTAGGAAGAAAATTACATAGGACCCGGATCCCAGAAACATCTGTAGGGGAACGAGGTTCTACAAATGTACAAAGGTACCAGGACAGAATGCCAGAAACGACAAGTTCCATGTTGAATCAACCAGATCTTTGCCATGTCCATTCTCATTCCTTCTGATAACCATTAAAACGGCAGAAAAAATGCTTGAAATCATCGCAAAAATAAAAGAAGAAAACGCTTGAAAACTGTTGCCTTATTGTCCCTTTGAATTGCCACTGAAAAGGCTGTTGGAGGAAACGTGGCTTTGTTGATTTTGACTCAGGGCTCGATCATGCAGCCCAGCACTAGGATCCGTCGAAACCTGGGCTATAATTGAACTGGCGACCCTTTCTTGTATGTTTTTTTTTGTGAAGTTTTCTTGTATGGAATTGAAATACAAAGCAGCCCACATTCAGATGTGACTTCTGTTTGGCGTGCAACGTATGAACCCAATCGGGAGCAAAACTTCCCAGATGGAAAGGCAAGCAAATGCCCAGAGCTGCGAGGGTGTCACTAACAAAATCAGTTCTAACAACAATTGTGGCCTACCACGCCATAGTCATCCCCCTGCCCAAATGGGCAGTAAAGAAAATTGAAAAGATCATGCGTAGCTTCATCTGGAAAGGGGAGGATGCCGAGCAAGGAGCTCAAGGGCACAGTCTTGTCAACTGGCCCACGGTTAAAAGGCCAAGAGAATTAGGAGGACTTGGTGTTCTGAATATTGAGAAATTTGGCTCAGCCTTGAGACAACGTTGGTTGTGGCATGCATGGTCCGAGGATGATAAACCTTGGAAAGGGCTACCTACGCCGTGCAGCCAGGACGACAGAGCTCTGTTTGATTTATCAACCGAGATCATAATCGGGGATGGAAAAACTGCTCTATTCTGGCATCATAGATGGCTGAACGGGAACAAACTAAAAGACTTGGCACCGAATTTATATAAGCTGACAAGGTTCAAGAAGAGGGCAGTGGACAAGGAGCTACAGAACGCGAACTGGATCAAAACAATTAGGAAGTTAAGCACAACAGAGCAATTACAAGAGTATGTGGCCCTGTGGGCCAGGTTGCGTTCGGTAACATTGACAGAAAGGGGTTAGAGACAGAGTGCAGTGGAGATGGACAGCAAATGGAGTGTACACTTCTAAATCTGCATATGCAGTGCAGTTCATGGGAACACACAGCCCGTTTGACGTGTCGAACTTATGGAACGCGATGGCGGAACCAAAAGTAATTGAGTTTGGGTGACTAGCAATGCATGAAAAAAATGCTCACGGCAGATAACTTAGAGAAACGTGGATGGGACAACAATGTCATTTGCCCGCTGTGCTTGGCCGAGGCCGAAACCCCGCCACACTTGCTAATAACTTGTCGATTTGCTGTGCAGGTAATGAACTTGATAGGAGACTGGTTTCAGTTGCAGGAACTCCGAACAGGAATGGACCATGGTGAGGTAGCAAGCTGGTTCCACAAGGTTACAAGTGACTTGGAAATTTCAGGACGAAGAAGGGGAGCCGAAGTCATTTTATACACATGGTGGAACTTATGGAAGGAAAGGAATAGAAGGATTTTTCAGAGACAAGAAAAGGAAGAGCTTCAGGTGGCATTCATGGCCAAGGAAGAAATTGATCAGTATCACTTGGCGATGGGAACTAGCTTGTCGTCTGTTAGCATAACAGAACACTACTAGAATTGTAGACAAGCCCGAACGTGAAAGTGAGTCCCCGACCAACCCACGGTAAACTTAAATATGCCCGATGGTTCTATACATTGCCGATGGTTAAAAGCCTACCGCTCGGCCATTTGTTTAATAACCGACGGTTATAACCAGCCCGCTCGGCTATTGATCTGCATCAGCGACAGTGCAACTCACCCGCTCGGCTAATAGTTTAAGTGACCGACTGTTCACAAAATTCTCGACGGTTTGCGAGCAACGGATGGCAAAATGCTCACCTTTTGATGGTCCAACCTGAGTGCCCGTGTACAAATCAGTCAAAAGGCAGTTAGGATCATGCGTGGATGGGGAAGCCAATCCAAGATCTGCTATTTCCTTTCTCCGGTCCTCTCTTGTTCTTCCTCAATCTGATCCACGCCTCTTCGATCAATTCGCCGCCATATCGCTGCTGATGTAAAGCGGCAGCACGCCTCTGGCCTCCCTATACCACAAGAAGAAACCGTCGCATCAAACACGCGCTGAGGGAAGTCGTGCCCGATCTGGTGTTCCAGGTAACAAGAACGTATTCTTTAGTTGATGATCCTTTTGTTCTCAATTGATGATCCTTTTTGTTCTCAATCTGATTCGTTCTCACTGATCTCTGACAACCGTATTATCATTATAGAAAGCCACCGTCGCATCGCACGCCATACGCACAATGAATGTTGTTCTGCATCGATCTGTTTGTCCAGGTAAAGTAATGCTCCAATATGCGTTAATCATCTTTTCTGAAACTAATATATATGCGTTAATCTGCTACTTTTGAGGGTACTTTTGCCTGCAGTCATGCAGATGCAGCTTCAGCGCCGTTGCATCATTCTTCTTCCTTTTTTTTTTTTATCGTAAATGCATCCAACGCTGCATTCCTTTGTCCCTTCACTAATCACTGGTGTTCCTTTTTCTAAATGTATGGATTCAGATTTTTGTCTCAAATAGGATTATTGGAGCTGAGATCTGGATTTCTGAGCGCATCTGATGGAGTCAATAGAAAATCTGGATTTATTTTTATTTGTGTGTGACACGGTACTAGAATCCTAAGTTTTATACATTTATCTTCAGTTACTCTTGTTTCCATTTACCTTTTCTCTGAACAGATTAGTTTGTCATTATTGCCTAATTTCGTCCTATTGTTGTCTGCATCCAGGTGAATTGGTTGAGCGAGTGGTCATGGGATGAAATGCGAAGGATTCAAGAATATGTCAGAGCAGCCAAAAAGAATGATTGCAGCTTTCTTCTATAGATTTTGCATAATTCTGTTTGTACCAAACTATGTAGTGATCCCTTGCTCGGAGAAACCATGTAACTAGGATCCAAGTTTCAGTTTCTCTGACCTCTGCAGATTTGCGACATGTAGCAGAGATGCACACTCATGATTGATATATATATAAAGTTTCAATTTCTCTATCATTGTAATATATGCATGGGTACTGTAAATGTGGAATGCATTAATATAATTAAGGAAAAACACCCAAACATTGAAACAAACAAAATACAATACAAATACATACGAATTATTTTATTTTCAAATTTTGAAATAATTGGCCGAGTGTTTCAAACAGTCGGGGAAGGGGATTGCCGTCCGTATGTATGGTTCGCCACGATGTGAGATAATGTGAGATAACCGAGAGTGAACCGTCGGGCTCTACCCCTCGGGAACTTGATGGCCGAGGGTACCCTCGGCGATTGGTCGAATCCCCGACCACGAATGCCCGAAGGGAAATGGCCGACGGTCGACGCTCGTCTATTCGCTTTCCCGAGCGTATAAATAGATGCCCGACGGTTTAGAAACGCTCGGGGATTGTTAGGATTCTAGTAGTGGAAGTAACATAACCAGATACAGTCCTCGGTCCCTTATTAGCTTTTGGCTGTTAATTTTTTCCTTCATGAAGGCATGCAGGGCCCTCCCCTGTTTCTAGTTTGTTTTAAGTTTCGGTAAATACTCCATGTCCGTATGGGCCGATGCCCACACCAGATGAGCCGTTACTGCATGAACGGCGTGAACTTACCTTCTGTGGGTGAAAAGACTTGAGCTGATGCCCGGGAGTGAAAAGGTGTCAGGAGTAAAAAGGCATGCAACGCAAACAGCACAATTATTTTACTCCTAGAGCTCCGTGCTAGGTTCCATTGTCTCCCGTGCTGCATATAATAATATCTAGTTCCTGATCAACTCCTCTCATTTACTCTCTTCCATGATAGTATTTTTTTTTCCAATCCACTATTGTAACTCATGATCTGCTGATGTTGCTCCTAATCTCTCTCTCTCCTTCATGATCTCTTGCAACATGGGAATCGACTGCTTTTACAATAGATTCGATTTGTTAACTAATATCACACGTGCAACCGTAACTTGGTTCCAATGCATCTACCAGCTGAACACAGGTTCGTTGGAAAAAAAATGAATTGGGCCAATATAACCTTGATACCAAATTGATTGTTTATTATTATTTTTTTGACGCAGCTGCATACTTCTCATACTCTTGTTCTTCTCGATCTGTTGCTTGTCGGATTTGCTACTGTTTTTTTTTTTTTTTTTTTTGCGACAAGATTTGCTATTGTTGCTTCCTGATGTGCTTCTATTACTTCTCACACTCTCTTTGTCATGACTCATGATCTACTGTTGCTGCATTTCAGTACAAAATGGGATGGTATCATTGTATCACTATCTTGCAACATGGGATCGGAATCGACTCCTTTGGCAACAGATTCAATCTAACTTGATACCAAATTGATTGTTTTTTCACAAAAATGAATGGGGCCAATATAACAGGTTCCTCATCTGCTCATGTTACTTATAGTACTCCTTCACGATCTGTTGCAACATGCAAATTGATTGTTTTTTCACAATTGTAATTTGTTAACTGATACAAGAACAATAACTTGACCACTGAAATCAGCTGGTTCAGATTGGGGAGAGAGAGAGAGAGAGAGAGAGAGAGAGGGAGAGAGATTCTCAAGCGTGAACATGCTGCCATGATCTGCTACTACTGCTTCGTAAGCATGAAAAACTATCAGACACATCTTTAGAGCAAGCCCAATAACCGGCTTGTAGCCGGATAAATTACCTGACAGGCCGACGTGGAGGAGAGATAATCGGGAAAGATTCCTTACTCGGCGCGACTGCGGGCGCCGAGCGCGACACGAGCTCCAACGCGGTTTGTGGGACCCGCCTTGCCTCACCCCTCTCTCTCTCTCCGTCCTTCTCTGCCCGTTGCTCAGTACGTCTACGCCCTTCAACGTCGCGCCGCGCACGACCTTCTCTCGCTGGCGGCCATGGCAGGGCGGGGAAACTCCCCGACGCCTCGAGGATGGCGGGTGTTCGAGGCGACGGACGGCGACGACCTCGAGGCCAACTCGTGGAGCTGCGGCGCGGCGACCTCGCGTCAGGAGTAAGGGCGGGCGCGTGTGGCGAGCAGGTTCGGGCGTGCGCCGACGGCGATGAGGTCGTACGCCCTGCGCCGGCGCTGCGGTGTGGTGAGCTTGAGCAGCGTGCGGCGTGGTGAGGCGCCGAGGCGAGCTTCGTGGAGGCGGAGCTGCGGCATGGTGAGCTTGAGCAGCGTGGGGCCGATGACAGCGAGCTTGAGTGACGCGCCTCGATTGCGAGGCCATCGCCGGAGGGCGGCGCACGAGCTCGAGCTCCATGCCTCGCCTCCGCGCCATGCCGCGTCTAAATGGTCATGGCCATGCCGTTGCCGTAGCTCCAGTGCGTCAAGACCATCCAGCATGGGCGCGGCCTTCTCTTCTGTTGCTGTCCCAGGTCGTCGAGTGGCTTCGCCTTCCTGTTGCGGCCGCCGCGAGCAAGGTGCGGCGAGCAAGGTGCGGCTGTGTGGACGGGACTGTGGGGAAGTTTTGGTTCATTTGCGAGTGGGCCCAGTGCAGATAAAAAATAATTTAAGTTTGGAGTCAAGCTTATTAAACAGCATGGACGCCGCCGCTTGTGTGATGCTGTGTTAGTTCTTGCTCTTAGGGAAACTGTCAGACCCCTAGCATGGAAAGTATAACTGTGTTTTTTATATTCACTCGATTACTGACACAAGATAGCTCTGCCACACCTAGCATTTTTTATATTCACTCGATTAACGCCGTTACAAATGGAAGCACCAATCTCCTGCGCAAGGAATCATCCAACGGCAATCAAACGGGTGGGCATGAGCCCTTGTGCGCACAAAATCCACACTCTTTAAGTTTTTCTCTGCTTGTTTAGACAAGGAGGCAGACTGGGTTGCCTTGTAGTTTTCAAAGACTTAGTAGCAGGGTGTGAACTTTTCTTATTTCCCTGTATTTTTCTCCTACTTTAATCAAAGGGCAGACCACCTGCCATATTTCTATCAAAAAAAAATGAACCCAATAGGATGCGGGGCTCTCTCAAATTTAAGCATACAAAATCAACATCCTAAGATTTGGCGCTGTGATTTTAGTTCGAGATCCAGAACGCTTCAAGGTTGAGTGGTTTCGTACTTAAGAGGTCAAAGGTTGTGTTCAAGGTTGACAAAACCGACGGTAACCGCTCGGTTACCGCGGTTACCGGACTAACCGGTCCGGTCCGGTTAGTCCGGGAGCCCGGTTTCAAAATTTGAAATTTAAAATTTTTTGGAAATTTGAAAAAATTTGAAATAAAAAATATGTAAATAAACTAGAAAGAATTTGCAACACATTGGTGGAAGAAGATCACAAAAATTGGTTGATTTGAAGGGGCAAAAAAATCAGGAAACAATTCTGGGCGAGAAGAAAAGAAAAAAAAAATACTTACCTTATCCTCTTCCACCGACGCCCCAGTCGGTCTCCTCGCTCAGGAACTCGGTCCCCTCGCTCCCTCTCGCTCGCCAGGTCCACCCTCCGCCGCGCGCCGTCGCGATTCGCCGCCGGAGGCGCTCGCCGGGCCAAATCGACGGCGGAATCGCGAGTTCACCGTGGTAACCGAGCGGTTCCGGTCGGTTACCGACCGGTTCGCCGCGGTTACCGACCTCAGGCGCGGCGGCGTCTGGGACCGGCCGTCGGTTTCCCTCGGCTAACCAAGTGAACCGGCCGGTTAGCCGAGGGGAGACCGCGGTAACCGACGGTAACCGGTCGGTTTCTTCCGGCGAGGTGAGTTTTTCTTCTCTTTTTTTTTTGGTTTTCATTTTTTGCATTACATTGATGTAGTGTTATTGTAGTGGTGCAACGTAGGGATTGTGAAATTAGTGATGCAATGTTGGATTGCTATATAAAGGATTGTGAAACTAGTTTGTAGACAATTTAAATCGAATTTAGTGATGTGTAAAGTGGCAATGTAGGATTTACAAATTGGTTGTTATATGTGCATTGCTTGTATAGGTACAAGAAGAACATGTCAATTGTGTTAAGAGTACATTGCACATACTATATGTAGTGAACTGTGGATGTGATTTTGTTGCAGGCACGATGGGTGATCGTGATAAAGATAGTGTATGGGAGCATGGTGAGAATAGGGTTCCCGGATGGACATGCAACTATTGCAAGTTAGAGAGGAAGGGGGGTGGCGCCACAAGGTTGAAGGAGCACTTAGCAGGACGTGGAAGTAATGTGGTGCATTGCATGTTCGTTCCAAAAGATGTTTGTGACTACTATCGGCGTGAGATAGATAGAACTAAAGAGAGGACTAAGGAAAGAAGAAGGGATAAAATAAGAGCAGAGGACATTGCTAGAGAGGGAAATGTGAGCACCGATGAGGAGGACGATGAGTTGCAAGCTACCATGCATGCTTCTCGAGAACAACATGAATATGAGACGCGTTCACGTGCACACGGAGGGCAATACGAGCACGGTGCGGGTTCATCTCAGGGAGGGGGCAGCAAAAAAAGTGGTGGGCTCATGGGGATGCTTAGAAAGTCATTCTCAACGAGGGAAGGTGGTTCATCTCAGCCGACCTATCAACCAAGGATTGACATGGTGTTGCCGTCAGAGAAGAAGAAGAATGCAAGGAGGGCAATTGGTAAGGCTTGGGCGAAATGGATGCACATAGAAGCCATTGCTGGTCACAAGGCTGATAGTCCTTACTTCAATGCCGCTATCAAGGAGACACAGAGATGGGGTAAGCACTTCTATATTGTTGTGAAATCATTTAAAGTGACATCACTTCAAGATTCTAAGTTTGTCGTACTTACAGGTGAGGATGTCCGAAGCCCGACGGGGCGAGAGATCAACGGCATTTATTTAGATGCAACTGAAGAAGATATAAAGAAACAGTTTGCCAAGTTCAAACTAGAGTGGCCCACCTATGGTGTAACTCTCATGTGTGATTCATGGACGGGGCCGACTAAGATGAGCATTATCAACTTCATGGTCTATAGCAATGGTGTCATGTTTTTCCACAAGTCAGTAGATGCAACAGGGAAAAGCCAAGATGCAGATTTCATTTTCAAGGTACATCCCTTGCTATTGGTTTTGATTATCTTTTTTCACTCCCTCATAATCCAATATAGTAATCGTTGTCTCTTTTGTCTATCTTGCAGCAAATGGTTAAAGTGTTGAAGGAACTTGGCCCAGAACATGTGGTGCAGATCATCACCGACAATGGATCAAACTACAAGAAGGCTGGTAGGATGATTAGCAGAAAGTACTCCATCAGATGGCAGTCATGTGTGGCTCACACAATCAACTTGATGCTTAAGTCTATTGGAGAATTTCCGGAGCATGCATCAGTCATTGAAAGTGCACGTCGGATATCTCGTTGGCTATACAACCACAACCAGTTGCATGCCATGATGAAGAATGCAGTAGGGGGTGAGTTGGTGAGATGGTGTGCTACTCGTTTTGGCACAAACTATATGTTCCTGGAGAGCATGTTGCGTCGGAGGGACAAATTCATGGCATGGGTGGGATCTCCAGGCTTCTTGAACAGCCGTTATGCAAACGCAAGTGAGGGAAGATATGCCCATGGATGCCTTTCTAGTTTGGAATGGTGGGACAACATGAGATTTGTTTGCAAAGCTGTGGAGCCATTGTATGCATTTCTTCGATTTGCAGATCAGGATAAGTCTCCAAATTTGAGTGAGGTCCTCCTAAAGTTTCACGTCATGCGCAATGCGCTTGAAAGTTATTTCCACAATGATCGACAAGAGTTCAATCGTTATATGGCTGTTATCAACCCTAGAATGGGTGACATTGCAAACGAGAGTTATGTCAATGCAGGTAAAGACCCACTACATTTCCGTAACTTAGTAACCATCATGTAATTGTCTAACCTCGACTATATTTTACAGCTGCAGCTTTGCACCCAAAGACCCACTATGCTTTTGCGGCCGGCACCACTCTCTTAGCTGATGTGAGAGAGGCTTTCGAGTTCATGACGGACACTGAGACATGTGCGGTGGCACTCAATGAATTAGAATTCTTTAGAAGAAAGCTGGGTGACTTCTCTAAGGACTTGGCGCGGCAGATGGCAGTTGACAATAAGACTTCTCCAGGTGAGGCATACTTGCTATGAACTTGTGTCATTTCAGATGTAATGTGGTAATGGTGTAACTTATGATGTTGTAACTTGTTGTAGCTCAATGGTGGGCTATGTTTGGTCGTGAAACACCGACACTACAGAGGCTTGCAATGCGCTTAGTCTCTCAGTGTTGTTCGTCCAGCGGATGTGAGCGCAATTGGAGTACATTTGCATTGATCCACACCAAGGTCCGCAACCGGTTGACGCACCAGAAGCTTCAGAAGTTGGTCTATGTGAACTATAACCTTCGCATTCGCTTGAAAGAAGCTGGACTATACAAGCCACCAGAAGATGATCCTTTTGATAAGCTCATGGAGCTTACATTGCTTGATGAGAGTAATCCCATTAGAGATTGGATGGAGCATGGCCGGTCCAATGCCCCACCATTACTTGATGAGGAAGCAACTGATAGTGACACCCCGATCCCTTCTGCTTTGGTGCTACAAGAAACAGAACAATTGGAAGGCATCAATATTGCTGACTCCATTGTTTCGTGGGCCGAGGACACCGTGGGCGACACACACATAGGCAAGAGGAAACACCAAACCACAACAAAGAGGAAAGGTAAAAAGCAGAAGAGGGTTGATACATCGGTGGTCGCTAGCGATGCCTCCACCGATGAGGATGGTAACAAGAGTCCTCCATCTGAGGGCGATGACGGTGGCAACACGACCGCCGCGGTACACACATCGCAGCCGCCACCTTCTCCGATCCGCTTTACAGGTACCGTTATAACACGTATCTTTCTTAACAGTTCATCATCTACATTGTTTACTAACTATTCACTACCATTTGCAGGTGAGACCTACTTCACTCATGCTACCCAGGATGAAGACCATGGCGCTCCTACCGAGAAGAGGACAACAATGCCGGGATCGGGGGACACAAGTAGGCAACATCGTCATGGCTACGGGAGTGAGTCCTCACACTCTTACGATTACCGCTATTACTCTCTTCCTGAATCAAGTGATACCTCAAGTAACTATGGACATGGAGGTAGTCATTGCTCAAATGATTATTACTCGTACTCTATTCCTGAAGTGAATCAGCAACCACGAGAAAAATGGGTCTTTGAGTGGGTAGAGCCTGAATTTTATAACATGTTGCTCTCACAATGGCAAACAAACCATGCTTGGAACAATCAAAGTTGGAGTGAGTTCAGGGCACACTTGTTGGCTACACAAGGAATCCAGGTCATGTCAATTGATGAATACAACGCCATGAACAATCCCCAATCCGACGTCATATGGTCGTGAGATGTATCCAAAACTATGTTCTATGTTAAATTTCGTCAACAACTATGTATCGGACAATTTATGTTGGACTTTGTATGAATTGTGGTACATTGTATGAATTGTGGTATGTTGTATGAGGTTCATTGGTGCAATATTTCATGAATTCTATGTTCTCAATGTCTGATAACCATTATTAGAATATTTCATCAACGTTCATGCCAAAATTTCCAATTTTTTGAGCCTATTTTACCAATTTCCAGTGAAACCGACGAAACCGAGAAAACCGGTCGGTAAACCGAGCAAACCGACCGGTTACCGAAGAAACCGGTCGGTAACCGAGATTTTGAATTCAAATTTTGAATTTTGAATTTTTGTCCGGTTTTCGACCGGTTACCGCGGTAACCGGTAAAACCGGTGTTACCGGTCCGGCTCGGTCGGAACGGTACCAACGGTTATGTAAACCTTGGTTGTGTTTCGTTACGTGGATGAGTCTACGTAATTGAAGACAAGGTCCCATTTTGCTCGACACTGTTTAATACATATGTTAATATGTGGACAATCGTTACTTTGTTCTAAACAGCAACTTTAGTGTTTGATTTTTCTTGAACTCCTTTTCCCCCTCGAAGTCGTTTGCTTGTTTTTTAGGTTGAAATATCTTTTTTTGATTAAGCAAATGGCTTTTTTTTGGGGGGGGGGGGGGGGGGGGGGGGGGGGGGGGCGGGGGGAATCATTAAGCAAATGGTTTAGAGCGCGCCTCACGAGACCAGCTTGCGATGGCACTTATGTCAACCCTTGGAGTGGCCAAAATCGTTCTTTAGTCGTTCAGGTGAATAATCAAACACAATTGCTTATTCATATAATTATTGAAATCATATTATGACGTGCTATGTTTAGATTCACCTTAAGCAATGTTTATTCATGCAAAAATAATGCATATGGAGAAAACAAGCGGGAAAGTGCCTCCCAAATCAATAATTCTTCTACTTACTCAAAAAATCGTCGTACTGGCGGTATTGTAGTTCGCTACAGTATCGCGAGTGCACTGTGGTGAATAACGTAGCTGCGGATATAAGGGTGTGTCACTGGTTTCGCGCGAAGTTGCCCTTCAAGGCCGGGAGGCGCAGCCAGATGCTTTGGCTCCTAGTCCTGTCTGATCTACAAGTTGCAGCGATGTTACAATAGAAACCATCTTTCCTGTTCGATGCATATCAGCCATTCAAATTTTCAGATCATGCAGTGCAGCTGTGAGCCATTCAATCTTTGTTGTTTGTATTTTGTTTCTTGCAGTGCTAGCCGTATCACATTGACGCTCGCTCTCTCAGCAGTCAGCATGCACTGCTCTGCTTGGCGAGGGAGAGGACGACGAGAGCTATAGCAATAGTATTTAGATATCTAAAGCCACTGTGACGCGCGTCGTGCGGTGTTCATGTATTTACGTGCAACAACCTTTGATCATTGCTCTGCCATGGCTCGCTGGGTTAGGTGTGCGTTGTTTCTGATCGCGTGGATCGCCACACTGCCACACATATGGATCCAGTTTCTCTGCACCCCAGCCGTGTTTGATTGGCACAGGTGCGCGGTAAGGATGCACTGTGTTGGCGCGTCCCTCGTTCGGGTGACTACTATCGGTTGCCTTTGGTCCAGGGATGGTTACTGGAATGTATATACCAGATTTACGGCGTCCGGGAGAGCAAGCACGGCAAAGAGCCTCTCGTGAACTGACCAGGTTACCGCGAGGCCTGAGCGTACGTGGGCACCCGGATCGCAGCATCATGGAACGTGCACCAGTTCCACGGCACAACTCAGAGACATAACATGGAACGTGAACGTGAATTATTGAAGATCGAGACTACAGCGTAGCAGTACTAACTTCGCCGGTATATGTCGCCGTGGCCTTGATTCCGGCAAAGTCCTCGCCATCACGCTCCCGCAGCTGCGACGTCAAGGGGAAGCACACGAGTCGCTTTCTTGCACAACGGTTGGTGACGTAGGCGGCGGCCTTGACGAGGGCGGCGACGAGGATGGCGATCGCGAAGAGGACGACGAGGAAGTTGAACACTGTGTCATGGCGGAGGAATTTCAGTACCGAGCTGTCCGCCCTGGTGTTGCGGCTTGGGCCGCGCGATGGACAGGAGGTGGCTGGCCTGGCGCGCGCGGCACGCTGCTCCGGCTTGAAGAGAAAGCAGAGTGGCTCGAGGGTCGTCTTGACTAGCCGAGCAGTGCCCACTCCTGTGGGCCATCGATTTGCGTTTCCGTGAAGGCGCCGTGGGCCCGACGCATGCATGTTGACTCTTCTGCTAAGCCAAGACACCGCGAGAGCTCCAGAACGCATGTGTGATTGTGTGCGGAATCGGCTCGCTCGCACCAGACGCGGCAGGGCAGAGGCCACACGCGAACCAGAGCGAAGAGATTGGGCAACGCGCGCGCTTACATGCTGCATGCCACGAGCTGTACATGTCCGCCCGCGTCACGATTTCCAGGATCGATCGTGCGTGATCATCGTCACACCTCGGCCAATTTCAAGTTCCTGCTGCGGAACAACTAAATTAAGCCATGCTCCTTGCGTGGCCGCAGCACACGCAGCAGAGAACGCGCATGCACATCCAGTGCCAGTGTGCCACTTGAGAGTTCACAGGTCCAGATTACGCTTTACAGTTCTAGCTACGTCGCTGCATACATTCTCCTTCGTTCAGCGCTAGTAACAAGGAGTTCGCAGCAAGTAATGTAAACAAAACAATGGCGATCAATGAAAGAAGCTTATCAAATCTTGTACTATTAGCCTAAGAATTGATTATGATCTCTCAAAGAACACTAGCTAGGATATATCCAGAGACAAGAGAGCACGACGAACAAACAACAACACAAAAGTACGTAGCAGCAGTAAAGTTAGACATTTGTACACTGCTTGGCCTGGCCTGCAGCCCGGCCGGCCAGGACATTGCCGGCCGGAAGTGGCCTTGGCTGTCGCCGCGGGCCGTGATCACGGGCCGCCGCCGGCGTCCTGCTGGGCTACGGGCCCGTGCACAAGCTGGGAGGCCTTCTCGCGCGCTGCCGTGCACCAGGCCCTCGCCGCCGCGTACGTGTCGGCGACGAAGGAGGCGACCACGGGGCCGTAACGAACGATGAGCCACCCGATGGCAAAGACGACAGCAAAGGCGATGGCCCCTTCGACGACGGCAAGGACGATAGAGAGCAATACCGCGGCCAGCGTCAACCAGTTGTCGTTGGAGTGTTTTGGGGCGAGAGCGGGGCCGCCGGCGGCGAGGTCTGACGACAGGAGGACGTGGCGGGGCAGGCCGACGCGACGGGCGCCGCGGAAGACGAAGGGCGACGGCGGAGTGGCGTGAGCAGGGGAGGCGGCGAGGGTGAGCGAGACGCCGGAGTCGGCATCCGTGGCGGCGGCGAGGAGGAGCCCACGCGCGCCCGTGGAGTCATCAGCCGGCGAGGAGTCCTCGGGCTCGGGGAACGGCGGCGTGGCGTGATCGACGACGGGGCCGGCGGCGACGACGAGGGACGCCGAGGCGAGCGCCAGGAGGAGCTGGTGGGGAAGCACGCCGCGGCGGGCCATGGCGATCGACCGGTGGCCGGATCGGTCGCCGGAGTAGCGCTTTGGTTACTCTCGCTGTCTCGCAGAAACCCCAAAGGCGAAAGCGCGTGGCGGAGACGCGGAGGCTTAGGACGATCGAGCTAGTAGGCGACTGGTGATCGAGCAGCTGGTACGTGTCGGTTGCCAAGTGGTCGAGCGAGAACGATGTGCTAGCTAGAGTGCTGTCAGATCAGTTCGCTTGAGCCAAAGCGTGGGTTGGTTGGTAGGATAAACGTAGCCTCGCTCGCTCGCTGTTGTCTCTTCACCTTTATTATTTACCCTTTCACCTGCCCGGCGATGAGAGTGGCAATTACACCCGTTCACCGCCGTGTAGTCGCGCTGCAACGAGGTGCCTGGTCCTCGCAATGCAAGCTTTTTCATGCAACAATTGATGGAGTCCTGTACCGCTCCGTGTTGGGCTGGCCCCACACCACGCAACTGACTTGGATCCTGATCGCACTTCGCCACGCCATCGCTGCAGCCTAGCTTCGTCATGGCCGCTACAAGCATGAAAATAAACTGCAAAATGTGTGTTTAATTTACGCTGCTCTTGTTGGAAACCAAACAACAACCTTTATCACGTGGCCACCTCAGGCGTGGCGTGGCTGGTGGTGACAGTAATCCAAGCACGCCCTAATTAAAGCCAATCGACGTGACCAATGCATGAGGTTAATAACAGGCATGATCGTCGAGGCAGTGGGTGGGTATATATGAAGATGACAGGCGGGGACGTTGATGGCCGAGACAATGATTCACTGCGACAAGACATGACGGGAAGATGTCGTCGATGACGAGCGACATGCATGGCGATGGATCAGGGACTTGGGCTGAAGAAAATGAATGTGATGGTCTTTGACTTCTGCTGCTAACGACACAATCGATTGAGGAGATAGCGCGCTAGAACTGCTGCCTCTATAACCTCACTCTAAAGTGTGCTACAGAGGAGCACCGGATTGGCAAGACGCGCTCATCACACGCAGTGTACTCAACAGGTCTATCTGCCGGCTGGCCAGAACTAAGCCGGTGTGTCGCCGCGGCCGCGCTCAACACACGAGGTACTCGTCATCACGCGCCGGCGGCTTCCTCGTTATTTGGCTGACCAAATATGTGATTTTTTTTTTTTTTTTGCAATATCACATTGACGGTCAGTTGAAAAAAAAAATACTTGTAGGCTGGACTGGAGGTCGTCGACTCAGTGGTCTCGCTCGCTCTCGCAGCAGTCACCATGCACTGCTCTGCTTGGCGAGGGAGAGGACGACGAGAGCTAGCAATAGCAAAAGCCACTGGGACGCGCGTCGTGCGGTGTTCATGTATTTACGTGCAACAACTTTGATCATTGCTCTGCCATGGCTCGCTCTGGGTTAGGTGTGCGTTGTTTCTGATCGCGTGGATCGCCACACTGCCACACATATGGATCCAGCTAGTTTCTCTGCACCCCAGCCGGTGTTTGATTGGCACAGGTGCGCGCCCGGTAAGGATGCACCGTGTTGGTGCGTTCTCTCGTTCCGGTGACCATCGGTTGCCTTTAGTCAGTGGATGGTGTACTGGTCGATCTCTACCAGATTTACGGCGTTATTCGGGAGAGCGAGCACGGCAAAGAGCCTCTCATACCGCGCGCGAGGCCTCAGATTACGAACGTGGGCACCCGGCCGGATCGCAGCATCATGTCCACGTACCGTCACGTGCACCACTTCCACGGCACAACTCACAGAGATATACTCCCTCCGTTTTTAAATTGTTGTCGCCGTTGACTTTTTTATTTACGTTTGACCGTTCGTCTTATTCAAAATATTTGTTCGAATATGCAAAATTATAAGTTAAGTTCAAACTTACTTTGGAGATAAAACAAATCATCACAAAATATATGATATTTTTAAAACTTTTTTGAATAAAACGAATGGTCAAAGATAGCAAAAAAAGTCAATGGCGACAATAATTTAAAAACGGAGGGAGTATAACAAGGAACGTGAACATGAATTTTGAGCTGACTAAGATGTTACTTAATTATGTGCTGATCGAGACTAGTACAGACTAGCAGTACTAACTAACTAAGCCGGTATATGTCGACGTGGCCTTGATTCCGGCGAAGTCCTCGTCATCACGTACGCTCCCGCAGCTGCGACGTCGACATACAACGGCGTCCTCGTCGAGGGGAAGCACGCGAGTCGCTTTCTTGCGGGCCGCTGCGATCGAAAGCCAAGCCGTCGCACAACGGTTGGTGACGTAGGCGGCAACCTTGACGTAGGCGGCGACGAGGATGGCGATCGCGAAGAGGACGACGAGGATGGCGATCCTCGCCGGGAGCGCGCCACGGACCTCGCCGGGAGTGGCCTTGCATGGCTGTCGCCGCCGTGATCACGGGCCGGCGGCCCCGCCGGCGTCCTGTGGGGTGACGGGGTGCACACGCTCGGAGGCCTTCCTGCACCAGGCCCTCGCCGCGGCGTAGTTGTCGGCGACGAAGGAGGCGACCACGGGGCCACCACGCACCGGCGGAGCTCAGTGTTGGCGAAAGAGGGCTCCGGCCCCCCCTTCCCCGATGCAAATTTAGCTAGTAATAGTGTTCTTCTTTGCAGCTTGTCAACATTTCTTTGTACTTTTGGCTGAATCATCACAGTGCAGCTACCTAAGCAACAGATTACTAGCACAGAGTAGACCTTTTGGAGCGCGTTCGTGGGCAACGAACACCCCCCTGTTCACCAAAGCAAGCTTACCTCATGGACACAGCAAAAGTACTGTAGCAGTTGGCCCCTCCTGTGCTTCACGCTACGCTCCGCCACTGCCACCACGTTCGACGAGCCAGCAGATGGCATAGCCGAGGGCCACTCCGACGGCGAAACAGATGACACAGAGGACACAGGCCAGTATCAGGGCCAGTATGAGCAAGAGCACGTCGAGGAGCCAGTTGCGCTTGCGGTGGTTCGGAGCGGGAGCCGGGGCGCCGGCGGGAACGTCTGATGATAGGAGGACGCGGCGGGGCAGCTGGCCCGGGCCGAGGGCGATGCGTCGGGAGACGACGACGACGACGGGCGACGGCGGCGTGGCGTGGACCGGTGAGGCGGCGAGGAGTACCGGGACGCCGGAGTCGGCTGTCGAGGCGGACGAGGAAGAGGGAGTATCGGCCTCGGAAGAGCTCGGGGCGGGATCGTCGTCGGCCTCGGCGTAGGAAGGGACGTCGGAGAGGATGCGGTGGCGCGGGCCGAGGCGGCGGGAAGAACCGGGGATGTCGACGTCGACGGCGCCGTGGGGGACGGCCGCCCAGGCGTCGGTGGAGGCCGTGAGGAAGGAGGACGGCGGCGGCGGCGAACGGTGCACGGGGGAAGGGAAGAGGAGGAGGAGGGACACGGCGGTGAACGCCAGGAGCTGGCGGCGGCAGGCCATGGCGGTCGATCTCGCCGGATTCGCGGAGGAGGAGGCGCGCGTTCGGAGAAAAGCCCAAAGCGCGTGCTTTCTGTCTGCGGTAGTGTACGAGTGTGCAGTGCCAAGCTGAAGCGGCTACGTGTAGCCTGCCGATTGCTCGAGAGATGGCAACAGCACGTACGCCGCGTTGGCAGCCGCGTTTTCTTTCGGTGACTTCCGATCGATCACCGGCGACGGCGACGTGTCGCCGCTGGGTTGCCGCAGGAATCTACTGTTGCAGTTGCTTACAGCTACTTTAGGGTGTGTTCGTTTCATCGTTTAGACCCCTCTAAAATTTAACTCTAAAGAGAATCTTATTATTTAGGAGTATTAAATAAAGTCTAATGACAAAACCTTTTTACAGATGGGTACATCTTTACGAGACGAATCTAATGAGCCTAATTAATCTATGTTTTGCTACAGTGATGCTACAGTAAATATCGTCTAATCACGGCTTAACTACCCTCGTTAAATTCGTCTCGCGATTTAGAGGGGGGGTTCTGCAGTTAGTTTTGTAATTAAACTTTATTTAAGACAAGATTCTTTGTGTTTAAACCCCTCTAAATTTTAGACTCTAAAACGCCGAACACACCCTTAGTTTCTGTTACAAGGTTTTTTCAGCTCGTTTTGTACGCAGTGTAAGGCTGCTTTGTTTTGTAGTACAATTCAGCTGCAGGAGACGAGACGCCCGTGCATCGATCGTGGCTGCACAGCCCCTCCCTTCTACTTCCCGAGTCCGTACAGCGCGTTTGTTTAAGTAATTTCCGATCACCAGCGACTGCGACGTGTCTGTCGAAGAAATCATCTGTTGGAGTGCTACTCCAGTCTTGTCCTAATAACCCTAATCAGCTGGGGTTAATTGATTGCGAAGGTTGCCGCGGTTGCGTTTGTGTTGGTCAAGTTGTGCAAATTAACGATATCTATATATACAGCCACTAGCCATTACACTACTAGGCGCATGAGCATTGCTCTGTGAACTCGACACGTCGACGCGATAGGGTCCTGACTCAGACACTGGGCAAAACAGGCACCATGCATGGATCTAGCTTGCTTTGCTTTTATACTGCCGTCCTAGCTAGTTGTGAGAGCGAAAGCATGCCGAGATTGGCGAAGAGAGAGGCAGTTGAAGCGCAGGACGGTTGTGTATGTCTCTCTGTCCCTGGTAATGAAGAGAGAGGCAGTTGAAGCGCAGGACGGTTGTGTATGTCTCTCTGTCCCTGGTAATGAATGCCGTCGCATTGACTACTCGGACTGCCACTACTCGTGTAAGCGTAGCAGGGTGTAGAACACACGCCTGCTTGGTGCTTGGTGATTAAGAGTGAATGCTGTGGATCGAGCTGAGGCCATAGCATTAGATCGAGAAAGAAACGAATGAGAATTAGATCCGGTTATATTGAGCCCAAGCTTTTGTTTTTCTTTACCAGGCACTCGATGCAATGCAATGTGTGGTAGACACAAATTCAGAAGCAGCATTTCATCACGATGATGAGTACAGACATCAACACGTACGATTATCACTGGTACTAGCTAGACAAGGTCCCGTAGCCAAAGCACGATGATGAGTACAGACATGAACACGATTATCAGTGGTGCTAACTAGATAAGCTCGCATAGCCAGAGCACGATGATCAGTACATACATGAACACGATTATCACTGGTACTAGTAGCTAGTTAAGGTCGCACTGCTTCAACCAGGGAGCGTCGCCGATGGGCCTCCTCGTCGACGTCCTTCCTCACGTCGTAGCAGGCCTTGGCGAAAAGGACGAAGGCGAATATGACGGACACGATTAAGGGGAGTACCAGGGTAGAACGGCCCTCCTCCTCCTCCTCGTCGTCGGCGGCGTAGTTGAGGCGCGGCCGGAAGACAACCGTGACGTCGTAGGACAGTGCCTGGGTCGGTGGTGGCGCGACGGGGCAGAGGTAGGGCAGGGCACCGCGAACGTCGATCGGGCAGAGGAAGCTAGGGTTGGATGCCGCGGAGGACGTTGTCGTCGACGGCGCGCGGGACGGCGGTCGGCTCGGCAGCCAATGTCTCGGCGTGGACCGGGGAGGCCGTCAGGACGGAGCACGCGGTGGCGAAAAGCATCCTGGAGTACAAATCCTAAGGAAGTACTCCCTCTGTTTTTTAATTATATGACACCGTTGAGAGTTTTTCTGTTACTTTGACCATTCGTCTTATTCATAAATATGTATGTAAATAACTAAATGTATAAGTTAATCTTAAAGTGATTTTGATAATAGATCCAACAATATACATTTCACGTTAAGCAATTAATTATTTTCACATATATTATTGGTCAAAGTTCGACAAAAAATTCAACAGCGTCATATAATTAAAAACGGAGAGAGTAATACTTTTTTTGAGCAACAAAAGCACCTATCTTTATTAATCAACAGAGTTATAAGTATTACAAATGCCAACAGGCGGATCAATTAGCCAAACATGTCGGCTTGGGGCAGAATAGATAGAACTTCGTGCTAGCACATGAGCATCAACATTAGACGCCCGGCCCTCATGAACAAATTCTGATAAGATGAAGTTCGCAGCTCTTGCCTTGATCTCCCGGACAATATGTCCGTAAGTGCCCATACCTAGACCTCGCAAGCTCTTAATAACATTTGCGTTATCACACGTCAGCCTGAACTTCTGCAAGGCTAGATCACTTGCAAGCGACAGTCCCTTTTTGCATGCTATTGCCTCAACAATCTCGACATCATAATACCTTCAAAGACATGTGCCGAAGCTCCTATGAAATTGCCTGCTGCATCCCTTGCTATCGCTGCAGCCGAAATAACCCCAGTATTCTTCGATAAAGCCGCATCAACATTAATCTTCTGCATGTCAGGTGGCGGTGGAATCCAACGAGGTGGAACCCCCGTCAAAGAAGGCCTGACATCTCTCAGCGGTTTAGTCAATTGCATCTCAGAGATGAACTTTGAAATAAAACTGTGAGTAGAGAGGGGGCTCTGAAAAATGTTCTCATGAATAACCTTCCTCCACGCACACCAGATGGCTCAAAGCGTAACAGCCACCCTAAAAGCAAGCCCAATAATCGGCTTATAGCCGGACAGGGCGTCTGACAAACCGACGTGGCGGAGAGAGGAATGGAAAAGATTCCCTGCTCGGCGCGACTGCCGGCGCCGAGCTCCAACCTGTTTCGTGGGTCCCACCAGGCCCTGCCCCTCTCTCTCCCTCCCGCTTTGCCTGGTTCTCACCTTGGTACCTAGACGAGGCCGACGCCCTCCAACGCGGCGCCGCGGACCTCCTCAACGAGGCGATGAACGGCGACGAGGTCGGGCCATGGTGAGCTGGGCCAGTGGCTCATGGGGAGCAGGGCCGAGTCGCGTGCGAGGAGCAGGGGTCGGCTGGTATAAGCTAGCGATAGACGGAGGGATGCCCGGCGAGCTCGAGTGCCTCCGCCTCATTTTCCCTTCACCTCATTGGTGATGTTGCCATAGCAGCAGGCTGAAGCTCTCTCTCCACCATGGATGGAGGCCCGAGCTCCCTGGCCACCATGCCTGGACGGGCCAAATTGAGCTCTATTTGAGGGTTTGTGGAGCTTGCCATCGCGAAAATGATGTCGATTCAATCTCGATTTCACGGTGGTGAGCTCGATTTTGATCCCATGGCCATACCAGATTGAGATTGAGGCGGACAGAAAATAGGGATTATTGCGATGCGTTCAAGGGGAAGGAAGAGAGAGAGAGATGCGGTTCATTAGAAGTGGGTCAGATGGTAAATAAATAAGTGAATATGGGGCCCCACAAAAAGAGCCATATTGTTGTATAGATGAGGCTGTAAGCTTGGCCTCTAGATGGATGGGCCTTGGCTCCAAACCAAGTTTATTGGCCTTGCTCTAAGAATGTAATACTGACAGCTTTGAAAACCGAAAAGGCTATACACACGACTAGTTGTTAGGTCTGCCGTGTACGACCCAGACCGT
>RWGY01000640.1:0-25398 GCA_007726485.1 Eragrostis curvula
TCAATAGGACAACAGCAGCAATACGCATTCAGGATAACAGAGTGTAAATACAGCTGCATCAGAAAACACAGCGTGATAATCAGCTATTCCTAACGATCTGTCCCCAAGATCCATATTGACTAAGTTTCTCGATCAATAGAGACAGTAACCTGACAGTATTCTTTGTTCAGTTATTTCAGTTAGTAACCATTCACTACCCAGAAATCGTACTTTTGCCGAGTGTCAATACTTTTGCCGAGTGTATTTTATCGGGCACTCGGCAAAAGTAATTTTTCCCGAGTGTCAATAGGAAAACACTCGGCAAAATATGACACTCGGCAAAAGTATGTTTTGCCGAGTGCAAGCCACCTTGTACACTCGGCTAAAGTATGGCACTCGGCGAAAAATACTTTTGCCGAGTGTCTTGGCAAGGTGACACTCGGCAAAAGTACTAGGCCGGCTGTTAAACGGGGACGGCGTCAAGGGGTTAACGGGAAATGGACTTTTGCCGAGTGTATTTTGAAACGCACTCGGCAAAAGTGCCCACTTTTGCCGAGTGTCCCTTTTTACACTCGGCAAAAGTATTTTTTTTTTTCTCCAAATTTCGCTTCCAAAGTTTTTCATTGCCTAAATATACCTCACTATACTTAATGGTAAAATTTGGTACATTTTATGATTTGTTTGCTAAATTTAGTAACTTAATTTCTTTAATTATGTTTTTTGTGAAAAATTAAAATTGAACTTTAAGTGCTTCAAATTATGGAATTGAGTGAGTGAAAAAATAATATTCATGTCATTGAGTTGAACATCAGGTTGTATCCACAAAATGAAATGAGTTTCTGCACTTTTTGCTCATGAAATATGAAAACGAGCGTGCGCCAAAAATTTTAAAAAATTATATAAAATACAAATAAGATCAAAACATCGTAAGATTTGTCGGGATGTCATGATATCACATGGAAATGTTGTGATAAATAGTAAAAAAGATTTCGCACAAGTTGAGACATATGTTGTTTACAAAACAGACAATCTCTAAGAAAGTGACATATAGTTTAGAGTGTGACATTCAAATTAGTTGTGGCGTGAATTTTTTAATTTGAATTTAAGTTGAACATATTTTTCATAGGTAATAGATCATCTAAAAAGTCTCACGGCAAAATTTGATGATTTTTTGAATTTATTTGATATTTGTTAAATTTTTTTTAAGTCGATCAAGAAAAATATTTGCCGAGTGTACAACGAAAACACTCGGCAAAAAGTATTTTTCCCGAGTGCCACAGGACTGGGCACTCGGCGAAAGTGTTTTTTTTTCGAGTGTAAAAAAAAAACACTCGACAAAAGTTAAACACTCGCGAAAATGGACTTTCGCCGAGTGCCCAGATGCAGTACACTCGGCGAAAGTCGAACACTTTCGCCGAGTGTACTGCATCTGGGCACTCGGCGAAAGTAGGGTCGGCTGCTCCAGGACTTAGCCGTTGCGCGTTGTCTCCTTTCTTCCTCCTTCGGTCAGCTGCTCCTTCCTTCCTCCTTCGGTCAGCCGCCCCGGCCACTCCCCACCGCGCCTCCCTCTTCCCGCGGCGTGCCCCCGGCCCCTGCCCACCGCGCCTCCCTCTTCCCGCCGCCGCGCCCCGGGGGCTCCCCGCATCTCCCCGCCGCCGCGCCCCGCGGCGCGCCGCCCCGGGCCAGCCTCGCCGCGCCCCGCGCGGGGGCTCGCCGCCCCGGCCACTCCCCGCCGCCGACCGCCTCCATCCCCGCGCCGCCGTCGACCGCCTCCCTCCCCGCGCCTCCCTCCCCGGCCTCTCTTCCCGCGCCTCCCTCTCCGGGCCGCCGCCGAGCCGCATCGGGGCGTCGCCGCCGAGCCGTGCCCCGGCCCCCTCCCCGGCCTCTGCTCCTCCCCGCCGCGGCCCGAGGCCGCCGCGCCCCGAGCCCGCCGCGCCCCGAGCCCGCGCCCCGGCCTCCGCTCCTCCCCGCCGCGGCCTGCCACCGGGTTGGCTCGCCGGCGCGCCGTGGCTGGCTCGGGGAGGGAGGCGCCGTGCAGCTGCGACCCATCCCCGCTCCGGTGCGCCCCATCCCCGCCCCGCTACTGCCCCTGTGCCGCCATCCTCCTCCCCGGCCCTCTCCGACGCCGTGCAGGTAACTCTTCTCTCAATTTCTCTATGCCTGTGTGCTTGCTTGCTCCTATGGCACTCGTGGTTGGTGTGACAACATGGCTAGCAACGCATCTTAGAAAGAAATCGAGCTGCTTGTCTGTTCGTCGTATGGCGAACAGAGATGGTGAGGCGGCTTCAATTACTATCGATTCCGGCCACTAACCAGCGATTTTTGGGCAACTACATGCTCGTTGGTTTATGCAGATTTACATTGCACAATTAATTTCTACCGAAGCATACCATCAGCACTAAATTTAGGATGGAAGGGGGGAACAGTTTCTAGAAGTGAAGTAGCTTACAGTGAGCTGCAAACGAATAAGACTTGTGCCTGCCTGTGTGCTTGCTGCTTTAGGTATTGATAGTCTGATTTTAGGTCGACTGAAAAAGCGAAGAGTGCTCAAACTCAGAAAAATATAATGTTTTAGGTAGTCCAGACAAAATTGTTTAAAGTGCCTGCACGGTCCGTCAAGGGGTTCCCGCGTCCCTGGGAATTTCAAAATTCTGGTCTTGCTTTACATTTCGCAGTTTGATGCCAAACCTGCTTTTTTTTTTTTCCTGTTTTTCATGTATGAAACATGTTGTCTGCAGTATATAGTGTACAAGATGCATCCATTTTGAACAAGAGCTTCCACGTGATTTGTGAATTGAGAAATGCTTGCAAGTGTTTAATTGGTAATTGTAAAAAATTAGGTTGATGAATAAGGTTGAAACGAGGATTGTGACTCTATGTGATTGTCAAATGAGAAATCCGAAAGTAGGTGTTATTGTGATATGATTTGTGGATGTCGGCCATCGAGTGTGCACTTTCGCCGAGTGTAATTTGAAGACACTCGGCTAAAGTAGACACTTTCGCCGAGTGTCAATAAATTACACTCGGCGAAAGTGCCCCACTTTCGCCGAGTGTCACCACATTGCACTCGGCGAAAGTCCCACTTTCGCCGAGTGTTTACACTCGGCGAAAGTAGCTGACGCCGTCGGGTCCCCGTCCGTCAAATTTTCATCGCCGAGTGTCCAATTTACACTCGGCGAAACTTTCGCCGAGTGTCCGATAAAAAACACTCGGCGAAAGTGGTTTTCGCCGAGTAAACAGTCACCGAGTGACTTTCGCCGAGTGTAACACTCGGCGAAACTTTCGCCGAGTGTTTTTGGACTTTTGCCGAGTGCCCTAGACACTCGGCAAAAAGGGGGATCCTGGTAGTGATTACTTCAGAGATTGTCAGAAACACGAGAGCAGTATGATCAAAAAATAAATCCACCAGTTCGTGATCACGCTTTTTTCTCCCCTATTTACGATAAGAAATTAACCCACAGATACTCAGCAAAGCCATCAACGTTTGGTACTTATGTTAAGCTATCTGATACACTCCAAAATACGTTTTCTCCAGATCAGAATCTCTGCACCTAATAATCCAATACACGACTAACAAGCATTTTCATCAAATCAGATGGACGAATGAATCACCGGGTTTCACCTTAACGACGAGGAACTAATCAAAGAAAAACCCATGGTTCGCAGGGAAAAAAAAATAAGAAACGAAAAGGATATTTTAACGCAAGATCCATGCAAGAACACGTGAAGAGGAGACCTCTAAACCGCGTGAGACGAGGACACGAAAGAGCGGCGAGGAAAGGATCGCGCGCGCGCACGCACCTGCTGACGGCGTCCTCGACGGAGGTGAAGGCCGTCCGGAAGTCCGGGTTGAGCGCCTTCCAAGCGTCCTCGAGCGCCATCTGCTCCGCCGCGCGCGCCCGCGCCCGCGCCGCCGCCTCGGCCTCCGCCCGCGACGCCGCCACGGCGCCGAAGCCCCCGATCGCCGGCGGCGGAATCCCGGCGCCGAAGAAGCCCTGCGGCGGCGGCGGGAGCATCATCCTCTGTTGCGGCGGCGGCTGCTGCTGCTGGTGCTGCATGACGGGTCGGGCAGCACGCGGTTGCGGCTGTCTCGGCTGCTGTAGGTAGGCCTGGGCGTTACGTTTGGGTTTACCCGAAAATTCTGGTGGGGTATTTCGGGGATTCAGAAATTCGGGTTTCACGACATCACGCCCGAGCTTTGCCCCAAGAAAACAAAAACCCGACGATTCGGGCACCCGATACTTCGGGGTACGGGTTCGGGAAATCCCGAGTTACCCGATGAAGCTCGGCAACGTAGAGGCGACGTGTAGAGGCGGAGCTCGGCGCTCGTGATGGTCAGGGTGCCGATCGAGCCGTCGCCGCGGCATCGAGCTCTTGACGCGAGCTGCGAGCACGAGGTGAGGGGGTGATGGCCGCCGGCGGCACGGTGGTGCTGGGTGTTAGCGAGGCGCGAGGCTCGCCAGGTCGTTGACGCGAGATGGAGACTTGGCCGGGGTGGCAGCGCACGCGAGAAGCAGCAGGAAGAAAGAAGAGCCAGGAGTTGCGGCGGCTGCGTAACCTACTTGCCTGCCTGCTAGGTCATACGGTGCTTGTACGTGGGCCTTAAGTTGAATAAGTATTGGGCTGAATTGAGAATTGAGATAGTAGAGTGCTGCAGTTCGGGTACATCGGGAGATTCGGGTTCCGTGAGCCAAAACCCGATCCACCAGGACTAAATTCGGGTTTTCAGATTTGACACCCGAGATTGCACCTGAATTTTCGGGTTTCGGATTGTTCGGGTTCGGGGTCAGGTTTTCTCGGGTTCGGGCTTTGGGCTCGGGTTTTGTGCCCAGGGCTAGCTGTAGGGCTTCCACTTCGAAGATGCGGAAACGCTGATCGGTGGGGCCATCCGACCCTTGTCCCTTGGTCTCCTTCTCCCATCCTTCTCTCTCTCTTTCTTTGCTCTATGGAGTCTGGCCCTATGATGGTGCTAAACTATGAAGTATATATCACAATGGTGATGAAGAATACTGTGATGCAAATGCAAGAAAAACTTTTTTTTTGTGAGGAAAATACAAGAAAAACCTGTGGGCTATTACCGGTGGTATTACTAAGTTTTATTATAATTTTGTTACTGATTTAATGAAATTGTAATGGACGCCTACGCCAGTCTCAAGGGTAACGATTTTCTCCTGCTTTGTATGTTACTCTCAAGGGTAACGATTTTCTCATGCTTTGTATGTTACTCCTTTAATGAGTAGAAGCCTACTTAGTTCTCTTTCTTTTTTTCCCCTCGGCCATTCCACACGCTGCTTAGCAGAGGCGTAGTTATCTTAAGTGAATTCTCTCTTTGGCAGTAGATGACGAACCTATTGCTCAGTGGACCGACAACTTTGTAGCGCGCTTGTTTTGGGTACAAAATGTTACATGATCAAACCACTATTGATAAGAGCTCTTGGGAGTAATCAACATGTTATCCCCGGCGTACACTTGATCCGTCGAGCGAGAACCCTTCCACATGGGAACTATTGAATTCTCAGATATAATTCCTTGAGGCTTCAAGGAAGATTGCCCGCAAATATACATAGAAAGCATCAACAACGCCTTTTTGTGACTGTTGCTTTGAACTGTTAGTGTTGCAATTTGCACAACTTTTATTTCCAAAAGTCTCTGAAAGACTACCTCTAGTCCTACCATATTTGTCTTGTCCTAATCATAATGGTGATTCAATAATAAGAAATGAGTTACTACGCTACAAATATGAGGGTAAACCAACAAGGTACAGCAAGGAAAACTAGTTAGCCACCGCGAGTGGTATTATGAAATTTCATTGCAAATTTGGTATTGGTTTAACGAAAAATTGTAATGGATGTGTCACATAGTACTGCCTCTAGTGCTACTACACATAATGCAAATACGACCATGATCTAATAGGACATGCATTAGTACATTACTACATTACAAACGTGAGGTTAATCCAGTGAGATATGACAAAGTTTGCCACTGCCAATGACATTACAAAATTTCATTGCAAATTTCTACATGTCTAATGTAAAAATTGTAACGGATGTGTCACGTAGAACTCCATCTAATGCTACTACATAATGCAAATACGATCATGATCTAATAAGACACAAATTACTATACTGCAAATGTGAGGGTAATTCAACGAGATATGGCAAGGAAAACCAGGTGGCCACTGCCAGTGGTACGGTATTACAAAATTTTATCGCAGAATTGGTATTGGTTTAATGACAAACTGTAATGGAAGTGTCACACGTGGTACTGCCTCTAGTGCTACTACATAATGCAAATATAGAAATGATCTAACAAAATATGAGGGTAATCCGGCCAGATACGGTAAGAAAAACCAGTTGGCCACTGTGAGTGGTATTACAAAATTTCATCACAAATTTGGTGGTTTAATGAAAATTTGTAACTGACGTGTCACGTAGTATTGCCTCTAGTGCTACAACATAATGCAAATACGATCTTAATAAGACACATGACTGCATTGCAAATGTGAGGGTAATCCGGCGAGATACAAGAAGAAAAACCAGTTGGCCACTGGTATTACTGAGTTTCATCGCAATTTTGATATTTGTTTAGTGAAAAAGTATAACGGAGGTGATACGCGTACTGCCTCTAGTGCTACATTGACAGGGTGACCCTTGAGCTTGTCCAAATGCCATCAACTTCATCTTTCTTTTTAAAAATACAGCTCGGGAGAGCAGCCCCCAAGCATCTTCTCCTTTACAAGCTCTTCTTGCTTCTCCTCAACATGAGTGAAAAGAAAAGGCCTCCTTGTTACTATGCACAGCTGTTCTTCGAAGCAACCGAGAGAGAGAGATTCTGGTCTTCGTCAGCCCCAACTAAACCTCCAGCAGTTCCTCCTACTGAACCTGTCGCAGACGTTGTTCCTCTTGCCATTGTTCCTCCATCACCTGAACGGAACGGGAGCCTCTTGCTCTGCCGGAGATTATCATCATTTCAGACTCTGACGAAGAAACACCCAAGGGAGGTCGGAAGCAGGTCAAGGGTAGCAGGAGAATGAAGACCGGAGTTGCTAGCAGGACTAGAAGCGGCTCTCGTCAAAATGCTAGCAACTATACATTAACACGGGATATGGTTGTCAATAATGGACAAGCCGCAACTGTAACATGGGAAGTAATATTGCCACGCTTCCATGTTTTGCCGTCGGGGGAGATACTAGGTACATCAGTATTGGAAAAATGCCTTTTTGGACGCCTATGTACTTGTAAAAAAAGAAGCAGCTTTGTGGTCCTTTCATGATGAAGCCAGTCAACAAATTTTGGCCATCTTCAGAAATAAAAGTCCGAAATTTAAAAGTGGTTTGTCTGGTAAGCAGAACATCCATAATGAACCGTACTGTTACACACATTTAAACTTGAAGGTAGCGGATAACCTTTCCTTTCAAACAAGGACTGCACTGCTCAGAAGAAATACATTGCGATATTCCAACATTGCAATATTCTCAAACAATGACAGGTCGCTCTCTCATTGAGTAACCCATGCACCCTGGAAGAGTTGGCTCACTGTTTTGCCGAAGATCCATTCCAAATCTGACGATGAAACAGCTATCTTGCTCGCAACATGAGAGACTGCCTCCTTTGCTCCTTTGTAGCCGCATTCAGGAACCACATAGGGGAAGTCACTGCACCCAAATCCAGGAAATAAGCAATCGATGTAATACTGCAGTACTGAATGATGAAAGAACTCTTATGTTTTTGCATTTTATTTCAGATTTTCAGTTAGGAAGGCATTTGCCTCATTTGGAACATGTGGCAATTCAACAAACAGGATGATACTATCAGTTAACAGGGATCAGTTGTCTCTCATGCTTATAGTAAATGAGATTAAACTAAACTCCATGTGGATAAATGAATTCACCTTCCCCACATTATTCGATTGGCTCCAAAGCTAGAGATAGCACGAGAAAGAAGTTGAGCAGTGTCCTCGTATGGATATGCTTCTCTTGTGATGCGAAAAAGAGCACTGTATTTGACATAAACCTGTTGCAGGAATGCATCATGACATCAGTAGTATGCCAGAGCACAAGGAATCAGTTGCACACCTCCAACTTGAACTATAATTAAGAACCAGCTGAGACCAGCACAATTTTTGATTCAATTACTTCAATGTAAAATCAAGTCAGATGTTAATGAGCCCTAATCTCTGATAACATGAACTAAGGGCGCTGGTATCAATCTGTATTGAAATGTCTCACTCTCACAACAATTTTGGTTTCTCAGTGACACTACATGACCATGCACAATAAAGGATAAAAATCAAGAACTAGAGTTAGCTAGAACATTGATGTATCTATCCGCCCACACACAAGTGAACAGCTTTCAGGATCTACCTGTGGGAATCTAGATAGCCTTAGAAATGAGGAGAATGCCTGCTCTTCATCATCATTCCTGTATGCCAATGCAAAATAACTGAATACAAGCATTACCTTGATAAGGATTACATTCTGGCAAATTATAGACAAATAAAGCAATAATACGCTGGTGGTTTGCAGAAAGCCATATGATCAAGAATGACGGTAGTTGTAGGATAATCCCTACACAACTCCTCTATTTCCTTAATATATAGACCGATTCCCTGCTTGCACAAGAACAACAAAGAACAGGAAATGAGGAAAATAATCTCTTAGGTTTTTAAACAGAATATAACTAGTCCCTATTGCTTGGCTCAAAAGTAGTTTATTCATGCGAAATGATTTTCCTAGAAAATGCAGTCAGTATTTCCATAGAACTACTGCATCACTACCTTATATCACTAGCAGTGTTCAGAATTTGAATTTACATAATATTATTCAAATCAGTTCCAGACCCTGAGTGGTGCAACCAGACAATCTCAAGTATGAAATTCATTGTCTTATAGTAAGCCATTCTTCTCTTTACGCCATGCAAATTGTGCTACATTTTCTTTTACTTTACTGATGTAACCTCTGAATACCATGCGTACAACAAAGAATATTGTGAATGGTACAACATAGAAGCCACATGATGCATACATCTGATGGAGGAATGTATCGTTTACCTTCATGACCATAATTCCAACTGGCGCTCCAAGTTCTCCAGCCTTAGAAAACAATGACCTCCCGACTTCATTAGTCATCTGTTTATTTGAGACATGTTGAGCTTTCAGGCCACTGATGACTGTCAATGAAAATTAGCATGGACAAGAAATTGTATTATACAGAAATTCATAGCTGTTTATTTCAAATGGACTATTTGCAGACCTTTTGACCTGATGGCCACAAATTCGGATTGAACCGGACTGCCCGGTACTTTTCCTAGTGAGAAGAAACACAAAAGTATTAGGTTGAACCATTCCTTTTGCATTCAAGAAAATGCCAAGAGATATACCTGTACAATTAGATGTTCAAGCTGCTTAATCCCACTCCCATCATCTGCAGGATTTGCAAGGCAGCAACCAATGAATTTGGATGGGTGTTTCTTCAACACACTAAAAAAAAGCCAAAATGAAACGAACCAGTCTTCAGTACAATCACAAGGCCAGCCCGGATTGTTGTGTTTAAGGGATGCGTGCTAGGAAACTGTTACCTAGTTACCAAAGAATGATCAAACATATGGTTAATTGGTTGAACAATGAGAGCTCCATCCACTCCAGCTTCATCCATACACTAAAGAAAAGAGGGGGAAAGAGTCAAAAGAAATGCACTAATCGGCATCAGGCATCACTGCACAGGTCAAGTATTCTCAGTCTCAACCGGCTAATGGAAATAACTAAATTAAGTGGATTAATGTGACAGAGTAATACGAAGCGCACATATTTTTTTTTAACTTTGTTGCATCAATTTTTTTTTCTTTTAACTTTTGGTGACATGGCAATATAGAAGGGAAATGCACTTCACGAACACATATGAAATTCATGCTCGGCAAACAGGTCCATCAGACCATCACGCCTTCAGGAACGAACTAACAAAGACTGAGCAAACAAACCTCAAGCTCAATCCTTTTTTCGCCCCACGTATCTATCCACAAAAAATTAGCCTACGTTTTCCCCTTCATTCTAGATACAAAAGTTTCATGGACAATTCTTCAGGATTACATCCCTAACAACCAAATCATCAATGATCACGTCACACCCCTAAATTGCCAGTGACTGCAAAATCCTCCACATACAGCTACTACCAGGAACAAACCACAGCTGAACAAGACAACCCTGAGTCGCGCAGTTCTGACGGATTCCTCTGACTGACCTCGAGCAAGAAGTCCGCATCACCCCGAAGCGTCGCCTCCTGGCCGGGGAAGTACGGGTACCCTTCCTTCGCCTGCAGGCACATATTAGACGCCAGTCACGCCACCGCCGCCCAAAGAATTACCCCGCATCTCGTCAGGGAACCAGAACTGTGCGCTCAACCGCTTGCTGACTCACCTGCTGGGGCGAGGCCCAGACGTGGAGGTGGGAGTCGATAACCTTGCAAGAGGAAGCGGAGCCGGAGGCGGCGGACATGGCGGCGGCGGCGGCAATGGTGGTGGTGCCGGAGAGGAGCAGGCGCCTCCTCGTCGTTGGTGTCGCCGAGGAGATGAGAGAGCGGGAGGCGGTCGCGAGAGGGCCCAGGAACCTGCACGGCGCGGCAGACGCTGCCGCTGGCGAAGCCATTAAAGACGGAGACGAGTGGCTGCCATGTGCCACACCGCGCTACGCTGCTCCCGGACTGCGTGTCCACCGACCCAATACAGCGGTCCATCCAATCCTGAAACACCAACAAAAATTCTACTGCCTCTGTTTCTGCTTCAGAGTATTTCACATTGCGTTTGGTTTAAGTGGAACATCTCTATTTTTTATCATCAATTTGTAAAATATATAGTTTAGACAACATATGTGTTACATATCATGAAAATGTTTCTCACAATAAACATGTCTTATATTTCTAAAATATACAATATTGCAAAAATTGATGATTTATTAGAGATGTTTAACTTTGCCCAAATTTAAAATTGAGGTATTATAAGTTTTGAAATAGACCGTGATTGAATGATTAAAAGGTGGTTGGATGAACATTGTTTTGAAAATTTCACGCGTGTTTTATGGTGTAACATCTAACCCTCTCTCTCTCTCTCTCTCTCTCTCTCTCTCTCTCTCGGCAAGGGAACACCTAACTCGCTTGGAGTACTCGATATGTTCTAATAAAATGAGCTATCATAATTAAAATGAAAAAAATTCCAACCATGTGAAATCCATGAAATACACTTCTAATTCTTATATCTATCGGAAAACTTGAAATTCCTCTGTTCAACTCACTCAGCTTCAGTCCCTGGATATGGTCGTGACATTGCAGTAACGATCACGCCCTATTTGTCTCTTCAGAGCATATCATATCAAGTTTCCAACAGTGTGAAATACATGAAATAGATTTGACTTTTCGCAAAATATCACATCGCAAATTTTGAGTTGTTTCGTTCTATCTTTATTGGCAGACATGTATAGAATCAATTTTTGTTTGAAAAATGCTCCTAGAATTACATGCCCGTGTACTCGCATCAGTTGATAGCTATTTTCTAATTTTTTGTTCCTGCCAGGTTATAAAAATGCTCCTAAAAATGCTCCCAAAAAATGTTCCTAGAATTACCGAAATGTCCCCGCTTTGTCAGTCCATGATAACGGTTGAACCTGGCGCCCTGTTTGAACGGAAGTCACAGGATCGCCCCTGCACTTTCCCGCGGTCTGTCGCGACCACCCGCCCCCTGTCGGCCGCTGCTGCCAATCGCCTCTTCTTGTGTGCCTAACCTGCTTCCAACACCCGCCCTCCGGCGACACCCCGCCTGCCACCCTATACATGAAAGGTTCACGGAGAAGGTGAAGATCTTAACCGCGTCGCCCACCACCTGCTCGACGGAATGCCTAAGCCAACCCAACACGGTGCGTGATGTAAGTTACCCACAAATTTTCAAGTTAAACATGTACACTACTCTTTGTGTCACCTTTTCCGTGCACACATTTGCACATTGTAGCTGCTGAATTTTATTGGATTATTTTTCTTACAGAACGTTTCGTTACATTATCTGCGCGATCCAGTCTGAAGATGTAGTGCATGGAATTCCATCCACTGGCGTTCAACTGTTCGGCTCAAGCTATGCTTGTCGTGGCGTTCAGTTCTTTCCGCTACCGCTAAAGCGGCAGGATCGTCTCGAATATTCCCGTGCAAGCTTGGAGAACTCAGAGTTCTTATTCTTCAGCAATTTTGATGGCGTGTCATATTCTACAATTCTTCCTGCTCATCATAAAATAAATCAGCATGGGATTTAGAATCACTGCAGCTACGTCCAATAACATGCGGACGACTGATGTTTGTTAGAGCTGCGACGTACCTTCGCTGAAGACGAGAATAAGATCGCTGTCAACCACTGTGTGGATTCGGTGTGCTACTGTCAGCACGGTGCAATCGCTGAACTCGGAGCGAATAGTGTCTTGGATGATCGCATCGGTAGATGAGTCAACTGAAGCAGTTGCTTCATCCAGTACAAGAACATTGCTTCTCTTTAGCAGTACCCTTCCAAGGCAGAACAGCTGCCTCTGTCCCACGCTCCAATTTTCCCCGTTTTCAACAACTGCAGGAGATATCCATATCAGACAGTCTGTAGCGACTACAACCTATTCCTGAATCCTACTGTTTTGTTCCATTGGACCTGAAGGAATGCATTACCTGTTGAATCCAGCCCCTTTGGGTTTTGCCGAACTAGATCACCAAGCTGACATTTGTCCAATACCTGAACGATATAAGAATAAAACCAATTTTCTCATTAGGTGCTAGAAGTAAGATCTTTCTCCCTCATGTCATGACCTTTCTCTGTTTGCTTATATATCAATTTGGATTGTGAACTTTTGATAATTTTGTTATAAACTTCATAAAAATGCTTAAGCACTGTTTATGTTTGCAAAAGGTGCACTTATGCTGGACTCCAGTTACATGCATTCATTCAATCTAGCTAACTTTCCATCGCATGCAAATGTTCTTACTGCTCAATCACCTAAATTGCACATATTAAGTTTGAAATTGCCGTATCTTTTAATATCTATTCTAGTTTTACTCTATGTAAGATCTTATCCCCGACTGATGAGCGCAATTACTGCCTATATATATGTAGTGTATCTACATCCTTTTTAGCAGGAGCCACTGCTGCCCATAGTTTTCTTTTACAAGAAAGAATATACAGCGTGAGCAATGATGGCTAATGTATGAAGCTATTTCACATGGTAAATAAGTTTTCTTTATTGTAATGGTATTTATAGTTGATTAAGTTACCTCCCACACTCGTTGATCAGGGTACTCATTCAGTGGATCAAGATTCCCTCTTACTGTTCCCTCGAACATGGTTGGATCCTGTGGGATGATGCTAAGTCTGCCTCGTAAGTCATGCAGTCCTATTTTGCAGATGTCAACATTGTCGATCTCGATAGTTCCTTCCCTAGGTTCAACAATCCGGAAGAGTGCCTGGACAAAAGTTGACTTTCCACTACCAGTTCGTCCGACAATACCCACCTTCTTCCTTCCTGGTATTGTACATGATATGTTTCTAAGAATAGATGGGAGATGCTCTGCATATCGAACCTGTAAAAGAGCCACAGTAGATTGCTCCATCTGATCAGGTGCATACATTGCGGTCAAATATGAAATTAAAGTCATCCTTTTTCAAAAGCTCTTCTTTTTCATTATACTGGAAGTACATACTCCATTGTTAACTAAGTGCTTCTATGAGATGAGCTTGGCTCGAAGCAATTTTTGCGTGTCATTTATTATTTCTTTGACATAGTTGTTTAGTTTGTATATTATTTTTTGGCCGTTCATTTCAAAAGTCATTTATTTGTTTATCTATTGATGAATATGCATACCTAAATTGATTACTTGCATCCACGTTAGGTCATAATAGTGCATTCACATACCTCCAAACATCTTATAGTGATACTTCCTTCTTTTGGCCAGATACTTGGTGGCCGGCAGTCGTCAACTACTAGAGGAGCCTCATTAGGGATCTTTGAGTACTGCAGTATTCTTTCAACTGCTATCATTTTATTCTCTGTGCTGCTAACGTTCCAGATTATAGCTGTTAACTGAGAGTTGAGGTTCAATGCATAAGTCACCGCAAGTCCAGCAAGGCCTGCATGTACCAATATATTAGAGACTACCCCTCTTAAAAACAAGCTGTCATCACAGATTAAATAGGATAAATTAAGTCATCTGTGGCCACTGATAGCTTTTCAAATCTTACTTGGGTTCAATAAACCTTCAGGAGCATTCACTAGGAGGGCCAAAGAACCCGCAAAGACAAGGTTGGATAGCATGTTTAGCCTGAAACCTAGCCACTCCATTGAAGAGATGTTATGGAACCATGGTCTGGAGTGGCTGTCAACAAGTTCGAGGTTCGCCTTTTTGAAACGATTTTTCTGTCCATATGCTCTAATACTTGATGCTCCTGAAAGAGATTCTGCAAAATGGTGTAGGATTGGAGCCCTTTGAATTTGTGATAGACGAGACAACTCTCTTGATGTTGGTATTTGGTATCGCTGCATATTATAACAGAAAAAAAACAGATTCAGCAATTTGTGACATGCATATGATCATTAAGGAAAAATATGAGAAAAAACTATTAAAAATTCCTGAAATTCATGGCGCACAATAGTAACTATTTGCAAAGCTATGAACGAAGAAGCTAAAATTATAAACTGAGCATCTTTTCAAAGATTTCATACTTGACACAGGAAGCTGAGCACCATCACTGGAACAAGTATTGCGAAAACTGGCCATGCAACCTGTGACATAACACCAATGGTCCCCAGGATTTGTATGATTGAAAGAATGCACCAACTAAGCTTGTTTGCTATTTGCAGATCTAGAACACTCTGGTCATTGGAGGCCTGTTCCATGAAACCATTAATTAATTTTGTACTTTAGTAGTGTGGAGGGGATGTGGTGCGGTATGGAAACATCATAAAACTCAGTCAGCACTAACCCTGTTCAAAATTCTGCCAGTAGGTGTGGAGTCGAAGAAGGACATTGGGGCACGCAGGATGCAGCGGGTCATGTTCTTGAAGAACTTTTCTGAGGTTAGTAGACCGATTAGTGATGTGAGCACGGAGCGAGCGAAGATACATAGTGCACTTCCCATACATAGTGCTACATACACAGAGAAAAGGAGGCCTAATCCAACAGATGGGGTGGTTGCAGATGATGGAGAGGATGCCCATGCCATCCAATAGTTGCTTGCTACATGAAGTATTTGGAAGAATGATTGTGCAGCGATCGTTACTGGAACTAAGGCACCACCATGAACTGCCTTGAGGTACGTCCAGTAAACTTTCTTGCCAATGCCTCCTTTTTCTCGCTCCTCATCTTGTGTTAGTCTCCCTTTCTCATTGATGTCTTGTGTGACATCGTGTGCAGGTTCTTCCTTTGTTGTGCCCTGTAGCGGATCATCCATAGTGCTTTCTGTGTCACTCTCATCCTCACCATCTGCAGACTTTTGGCTGTCCACCGATATTCTGCTGGTGCTCTCGGCATTCATTACTGATTCAAGAGCCTGGCTATGGGCTCCAACTATAACTTCAAATCCTATATTCAGTTGAAGGAGGTCATCAAATTTCCCTTTCTGCGCGATCTTTCCATCATGCATCACCTGTAAGTTTTTATCAAAAAGTTTTGTTACTTGGCAACTTTAACCATCGGACAAGATTAGCTAAACATAAGTCATTTAGACAATTACCAGTATAAGGTCTGCAGCTGAAAGAAATTCAACTTGGTGGGTCACATAAAGTACTGTTTTGTCTCTAAGTATTCCCATTATGCTATTCTGCATGATTCAAATATTTATATGCTTAGGATATGTATCAATAGCTTCTGTGAAGGTTCAAGTGGTCAAAATTCACAACGCATAAATTTAACATTAACTAGAGGGCTACACAAAACCTTGAAAATATGGCTTCCAGTTTGAGCATCGACTGCACTAAAAGGATCATCAAAGAGATAAATATCTGCATCCTCATACATTGATCTTGCAATCTGAATCATCTGCTTCTGGCCACCACTCATATTAATTCCTCTTTCACCAATCTCAGTCAGATCACCATTTGCGAACAAATCAAGGTCTTTATTCAGTGCGCAGGCTTGTATTATCCTTTCATACTTTTCTTTGTCATATGGGTTTCCAAATAGAATGTTGTCCTTGATGTTCCCAGACAGGATCCAGGCAGTTTGAGGAACATATGCTTTGCTCCCGCTGACTCTGACAGTCCCCTCTAGCTTTGGCATCTCCCCAAGTATGCATGATAGTAGACTGGATTTTCCTGAGCCGACCATTCCACAGATAGCTACTTTCATCCCTCTCTTTACTCTTAGCTCTACATCAGTTATAGTTGGAGAAGGGGACTCAAGCTCCCAGCTGAATATTCCTTGATCAATCTCCACGTCGTAGCACGAGTCACTTCGTGGTACTTGTGTGACTGCATCACATTTTAATTCTTCTTCCTGGAGGTACTTTACCACTCTATCAGCTGAAACTTTTCCCTGAGCAAACACTGAGAGCAAGTCAGGAAGTGTGAAGATTGGATCTTGTAGCATTCGGAATGTTGCAAGAGCCGACAAAACAGTTCCAGTAGTCAGAGGAATTCCCATCAGTATGCATGAGCCGAAAGTTATAGAGGAGATGAATGCTGGTGCCCCCCAAAACACAAGTGTAGTGAGGGCTGTCAACCTGACAGACCTCCATAGCCAATTGTACTCCTCGCTTCTTAAAGCTTCGAGCTTTTGAAGGTACTGCATATCCCATGCTTGAAGTTTCAGTATTTTCATGCTTCTAAGAATTTCCGTTGTTGCCTTCATTCTGTCATCTTTAGCAGCCATGATCTTGGTTTGCAACTGTTTTTGCATTCTGGTTAGTGGAATATTGCAAAGCATTACTGCCAGTATTGCTGCTAAACCAGCCCAGGCCCCAGGCCCTAGATTTTGGTAGAGAACACAGACAGCTAGAGAGAGCTGAATGGGTAGCATCCAGATGTAGTTCGTGTACCATACAGCATTAGTTATCCGTTGTATATCTACACCCATGTAGTTTATGATATCTCCGCTGGTATGCTTCTGCCTCGAACTGAAGGATAAACGTAGCCCTTTTTGATAGATATGGGATATCAAAGCAGCTCGCAACCGCATATCGAGCTGTTGTCCTCCAAAAACCACTGACTCTGTGCTATTGTTTCCACAAGCTTTGCAGTTATAAGAATTACAGCAAGAAGGTAACCTCTTTTGTGTCCATATTGCTTCTGCCCTCCTAGGAAGCTCACCAATTCGTTAATCAATGATGGTCCAACGTAGGATGCACTGGCATTTAACACTGCAAGTACTGCGTTGATCATTAGTTTTCGTCTAACAAATAGGAACATTGCTCTATAGATTGACAAAGTACTTAAACCGTGTCTGCGTTCAACATCATCCATGATCGTTTTAAATGAATCAGAGAGGAACTCGGCAGAGTCATGCCCATCGACATCTGGCACATCATTCTTCTCTAGAGTTTTTTTGTATCCTGTAGCAATGACAGGGTTCATCCAGGAGAATGTGATGACCTCTAGAATACTTGCTCTTCCATATAGACATGGCCTCCGAACTTGTGTCTGCTGTCTTACAGATGGGATCAATAGTGGCGCTGTTACCCTATAATGTGTGAAGGTAATCCCTGTTGTTCCTCGGGCTGAAATTGCGCACAAATAAGAACAGAAACCAAGTGTGAACATGTTGATCCATTCTTCAAATCCTATATGTTTGTGGTCCGATAGAATTGGCTTAAGATCAAATACCACACCGGCAGTTGATTCCAGGAAGTTAAATATCCACCATGCTCGAATTACCAATGGTACTTTTGTAGATTCTGTTTTCTGGAAATTGAATACTACTTGCGACAATATTATCCAGGATATCATCTGCACACATTCACTGAGAACACAAATTGGATGCTTGGAATCACTTATTCTGTCCGTGAACAGCATAAGACATACCCTTAGCACATGAATTGTTAATGTAAGAAGGCAGCAAGCTTTGCATGCTTGATATGATACCCCTAGATTTATAGCTGTTTTCTTTTGATCCTGATATGAATACTCATTCCTTTCAGTAGCTGTAGTATGCAATCCCTGCCTGCACCATCTGATTTTCTTGAACACGAATTGAGTAGATATACTTGTGATGAATATCAGATGTATCAATGCAAAAGCGTTCATCCAGAAGCAAGGTGAAAATAGCTCTGGCCATCCTTGCAAATATTTCAATATAGTTGATTCTGTAACATTGCAATTCAAATTGTGGGTGTCAGCAAACAGCAGAATAAGTTCTCTGGTTTTCAGTTTTCTCTTGTGAACAGAACATCAGTGCTTAAGCAAGAAAAATAAAATATTTTCGCTTGAGCAATTGCATTTAAATTGTTATGCCTCCAAGGAAATTAAGGACAATTGATTTTCGTTTTCCCAAAACAATATCCACTTGCAGACTTTCTCAAGAAGCAAAATATAGGAAAATATTTACCACATAGGAATTCATGAGTCATCCCCCACTGTGTCTTCATCTTGTTAAAGGTTACCGGGTATTATAGAACTAAGTATAAGCAGTTAACCAATGACCATCGAGGAACTGACTTGTCATGTTAGTAATTTTTCAGTTAATAAAAGCGACCGCTACTTTCATTTTTTGGACAATACTTTAAAAAGGTCATTATTTTTGTGGTTAAAAAAATTATTCTACTCAACCAATGATGAGTGTTGTTGAAAGCAAAAACTGTTAGAAGGAATAACATACATGGATTGCATGGGAGTATGTGTCTAAGAAAGGAATATCAGAAACAAAGGAGCCAGAGATAACTAGTAAGTGTAGAAATCTTATATGTTAGTATAAGGTAAGACAAGGAAGACAAGGAAGAAAGAAAGAAAAAACGAGTCTATGAAGTCTTTGGAGAATTAACAGAGAGCAATGGCATGATGAACCTATATATGGTGCAGGGATTGATGAAACCTTACTTGATGAATCATGGAGCAAGCTTCTGTGGAGAAGCCCTTCTTGCACCCAACGGAGCATCCTCGCGGGGATGAGCAAGAGAAGGTTCTTTCTGTCCATGGCAGTGGCACACAGAAAGAAAGACGGGAGGAGGAGCAGGAGGAGCCGATATATATAGTGGGGACTGGTGACTGGACAGCAGTTTCACTCCTTTTGTTTTGGCTAGTATTAAGTCAAGCGTCAATTGCCAAAAAAACAAAACAATGACGCTACTCATAACACTAGTGTGCCGCTGCTTTTGTGCCCCCTTCGACGCTACTCATAATGTGTATTGTAGGATATCGACAGACTCAACTGCTATCATAATAAGATGATGAGTTACCGAGACAAAAATCTTGGCATGTTGCTTTCATATGTATCTGTCCGCTCCAAATGTTCAGAATTTTCTTTAAGAGTTTTCCAAATATTCAGAGATATAAGGGTATTCAAGATTGCATCCCAAATGTCACTCTTTGTTGCCTCAGAGATTCTTAAGATGTGGGTTGGCTACTATGGCTTGGCTTGTCGGTGACGACGTGCAGGGGCACGGACAAGATCTAGTGGGTAATAATCCTTATGTTTATTATAGGCAAATTGTTTAATCAACCTTTGTTGAAAATTAAGGCTGATGGTGTGTGTTTTCTTGCCAGCCAAGGCACACACAGTTTCGGTAGTAGAATGCGTTGCTAGAGTGGTCCCAACTTGTAAACTGTACCCATGGCATATATATGGAGGATTAGGTAAACCGCTGAGGATCTGAGACTAACTGACGTCTATTTGGCTTCACTTTGCGTCTGCCTTTCAAGTCACGGTCTAAATTATTAGTACAAAGCTAGCAGAGCAGACGGCAAGAAATGGCTGGGAACTTTCCGGGACTAGGGACATGAGGTTTGTGGGTTGTGACACATCAATATGTTTGAATCCTAGTAGGACACGACTAGTATTGACCAGGTTGGAGCGAAGTCAAACAACTAACATTTTTGCTGCAAGCGTTGGAAATGTCCCTTTATACATAGAACACAGTGATACGATCTGAGTAAACATGCGAGGTAGCATTACTTGCCAAGTATATCCACGATTGTCATTTTTATCGAAAGTTCTTTAACCCCAGTAATGAAGCTTAGTGTGGGCAAAAGGTAGACCTTTGTTGCTAAATCCACCGTCCATTGCATATAGTACGGCTTTCGCTTGGTGGGCCGTTTAGCTGCTTCTGCTGCTGGTTGCTGTTCAGCTCCCCTGCACCCTGATCTCAAAAAAAAAAAAAAAAAAAAAAAAACACACACACACAACCTGCATCTCAAAAAAAAAAAAAAAGCAAACCTTTTTCTTTACTACTTGCCTATGGGGCATCATGAACTTTGTGATGAACCGGCGATCTGTATTGTTGCATGGCAGGGCCGGGCTGAGAACTCTTCCACGTGCCTGCACCCGGCTCCTGCGCACGTGACGGCGCCCTCCCTGCAGCAGCGGCCACTGGACCAGGGCTGCGAGAAGAAAACAGAGGAGGCAGGCATACTCTGTTCTATCTTGTCTTTGCCATGGGGGGCTTGTGGACTTGCAATGACTGAATGAAGTCCGGCGTTTGCATGGGGGAGAAAACAGAAACTACCGAAGCTTCACTGTTTGGAATCCGACAACACCAGACTGTGGCAGCCTTCTTGCAGCTGAGCTAATCCTACATTAATCATGATAGCAGGATACAGTCTAACGAGGTTAGCTTTCAGCTGACATGAATCGAATCTCTTAACATGAAAATGTAACAATATTTGAACTCAATTAAGATGAAGCTTTTGGATACTGAAGCTTTGTTCTACTGAGAAGCCACAGGCTTGCATCTTTAGGATGGGCCGGATCGATCGACCGACCCAACAGACTGAGACAGAGCAGTGTGAAAACGACGGGGTTGTCAAACTCTGGAGTGGTCTCGGACTTGCCTTGGCACGTGGTGTGTCCGCACGAAAGCTGGCGCGCGTCGCGGCGGAGATGCCGCTTGCAGCTTGCTCCTAGTTCCCGTGCTTCGGACGGGGCTTCTCTGTTCCCATTGCCGGTTCCCATGCATGTTCCCGTCTACGTGGCAACTCTTTATTGGCTGTTGGTTTACTTGTGGGCTGGCCAACAGTTCCTCCTCTTCTCGGCCGATCCAACCGCGTTACCCTTCTCCGTTTCTCAAAAATCTTCAACCTTCAGATTAACAACGCGGCGCAAGGGTAGGCTAGGAGCAGCATCGGTACCTTCGATTCTGTATTCATGGTGAGATGGCTGAGGGCAACAGGATTTCAGGATGCGCAGACATGTCCCGGCGGCCGCAACGGACATCAAGGTTGTCCTTCCCAGCAAAAGATTTGGTCTCAGCGTAGCTATTCTCATCATGATTGCTGTGCAATTTATCCAACCCTCTCCTAACCATTAAAGTAACCAGCGGAGATGGATGCGCCGCCGGATACACATGAACTCGATTGGCTAATAAAATGTGCAGGAAGATAAACCAAAAATGATTTAATGGCCATGAACGTAGAATCAACTTTTCCCTGTCCGTTGACAATAAGCTCCGGATCTCAAATACTAGGCAAAGTCTGCCATTCGAACGGCCTTTACGCCGATGGGAAAAAAAAATACAGCAGGTAACACCATAAGCGGAGGCTGCGGTTATTGGCACGGTGGGGCACTCCCATGCCTGGGCCACCAAATTAGCCTGAACAAATAGGAGAGCGCCACGTAGTTGGGAACACGCATGGGAACAAACTATCGGAACAGAGAAGCCCCATCCCCGTGCTTCACTCGTTACTCAAGCCACGTTACTCAATTATATCATCAGCCAGAGAACAATGCGGGAGTATAAAAAAGATGATCATGAGAATATAGTTACGTACAATATCTGAAGCAACTCGACGCACATTATCACGACACCCATGTCTAACCAAATCACAAGGGAAAAGAAAGAAAAAAAAAACTTGATGAACCTCGTTTAATTCATTACACTGGCAGCTTGAATCGATCGCCTGGCATGGTAAATATACTGCGGCGGTGGCGGTGGTGGTCGTCGTGGCTAGCAGTGTCAGCAGTGCGTCCGGGAGCTGAGGAGCGGGAAGTCCTGCGGCGTCATCCAGGCGTAGGTGAAGCGCACGGCGCCGCCGCGTGGCGCGAGCGCCCTCCCGCCGCGGAGCAGGCAGCGCTCGTCGTCGACGGCGCGGATGGCGCGCGGGTCGACGGCCTCGACGCTGCTGAGGCCGTAGCAGCGCAGCACGACGCGGGACACGGCGCAACGGCACGCGTTCCGCACCTCCACCGCGTACTCGGGCTTCCCTTCCACCGTGCGCCCCGTCGCGCGCTGCCGCACCACCAGCTCGCCGCGCCGGCACCCGGTCCCGGTTGCTGCTGCCGACGGCGCAGCCTTCGTCGTCCCCGCGGCAGCGCCGGAGACGACGACGGCGAGAGCTGCGAGGAGAAGAAAGCAGAGGAGGCGCTCTGTTCTTCTTGGCTTTGCCATGGATAAAGGGCTAGTGGTGGACTTGCAGTGGTCACGGGGAATGGAGTCCGGAGAAGAACGAGACTTCGGCGGCTATTTAATCACTGGAGTGGAGTGGAGTGTGCGAGTGGATGGAGCTCGGAGGTAGGAGTGGGGACAGCGCAGCGCAGGTGCGGGGGGCATGGGCACGAGAGCGAGCGCGCGGGGGCCGTGCATATGCTGCTGGTCCAGGCAAGCGCTGGCGACACGACAGCGGCGGCAGGGATGAGGGATCGAGCATCTGTGGTGTGGTGGCCTTGGCCTGCTGCTGCGCATGTGAGCCGAGCGTCCACACCGCGCGCTCGGCGGCTGCGCAGTAGCCTAGCTCGGCGCCTCGGCGGCGGCACATGGGGTGCACGCGGCGGGAGGCGCACAATCATAGCCGCGCAGGTGGGCTGCTCGGCCCAAATGCAGTCGGCCGAACCTACTGACTTGAGAACCAACCGTTCAGACTTTTCTCTGGCCATTGCCTGTTTTCTTTTTTAGGCAGTTTTACTAACTGTCCAAAACAATGGTCTGGCCACTAATTTGATCTGACAGTGCAAATCTGATATCGAAAAAGATAAGAGTGGTAGATTTGTAATAAGTAGTCTTGTGTTCATAAATAAAATCAATTCATTAATTTTATTAATATCTTATATATGCTTATTAATCTAGTAACTATACTTGTCCATTATCATTAGCTCTTATTGGGCCTACCCTAATTCTGCGGCATAAAACATAAATTCTAAATTAACAGTGCAATGATAAATTTACTTTTAAACTAATGGTTATTAGTTTTGAGAAACTAATATCCATTATTTTGGACAATAAACACTCTTTTTCCACCTCGTATACTCCATTTGTTGTTGTTATGTTGCATTGTGTTGTGTTGTTGCCCTGAAAACATGTTGTGCTATCTTGTTAACTTTAATTAGTTGCAGCAATATTCTTTTCTAGTTTATTTGTTACTATTACATATCCTAAAATGATACTTTCGAGTATCAATTATCAATACAGACATTCATGGCTCCTTTTTCCCAAATCACCGTTACCATAAATTTCTTGTTTGATATTATTGATTCAGACTCCGAGAGAAAAAAATGTGAAATTGAAAATAACTTATGGTAGTATTATCAATCCTCTGCTAGAAAGAACCAAATTACAAAGGGTGAGACCAGCATGTGTTTTTGAAGCCACGTAGCTCATATTATATCTAGATTTGTATTGATGCTCCATGTAAAATGCAACAAAAGATACCAAAATGCACATATTTTACAAATTTAAAATACTCTAATAAGTTTATTAGTCAATGAAATTAATTGTAGTACAAGACCGAAAAGTTGAGGGTGGGGGCATATGCCTCCTTTTACCATAATGCGGTTATACTTTACTTTTTATGAAAATGAAAAATCAACAGCGAGAAAAACAATGAAAGAAAAAAAAAAGACGATAACTCATTAGAAGCCACCTGGTTTTCTATTTTAAGCTCAATAGATCATATCAGCGTCCACCATCTAGACGCCTGTAAGCTAATGAGTAATGACCATTGGAGTTTAGAAACCTTGACGCGTGAATATTTTGGTGATTCAGTGAAAACTACGCATGTGACTATTGAGGTTATGAATGAGTTATTCTAGTGTCATATAATTGTAAGGATCGGCTGAAATATTATAAAAATATATTTTATCTACATTTCGGTGATTGGTTGTCTCGACATTTGCACGCTTGATGGCAATTTTGGATCATGAACTTGATTAAGGGTTGTAGTTGGAGTTGGGTCAAGGCTAGGGACAGTCTAGTAACAAGTTTTTGTTATCTCCATGAACTTGGTGAAGGTTTGGAGTCGGAGATGATCATTAGAATTGCATGCTAGGAGTTGTTGTGGTGATGAATTGTGAAAAGAGTCAGCGAAATAAGAAACTAGATAGTACCGCCGATTCAATCTAGTACTGCATGCATCAGATCCTTTTTTTGCATTTTCTCGGTGTTGTTTCCCACAAGAAAATGTATGAACATGAACATAGTAAAGTTCTGATAGCGGGGGGACTTCCGGCGCTGTGGGCGTTTTCGCCGACGTGCTCGGCAAGTGTGAGGCCGCGTCGCCTCGACGCCGGCGTGGCCACCCTCTCCGGCCGCCACGTCGGTGCCGTACGTCGGAGGCCATTGTGGGCCTTCACCATGTGCTCCTCTGCCGGAGACTAACTCGTGCCCGGCCACCATTTTGAAGCTGCCTGATTCGTTTTGCCGCCTCATGCGCGATGGGAGGGATGGAGAGGGAGGAAGAAATCAATGTGAAAGAAAATGACCTCTGACCTCAAGCCGTCGTCTTGCCGTTCCGCTTGGGCTGCTCTGCTCCACCAAGACGTTGAGCTCGCTGCTCGCACTGCCGCCTCCTCACCCGAGCCCTGCGCTGCTGCATGAACACCCTCCAGAGCAGCAGCCCCACGCCCGCGCGGGACCCCTCTCACTCTCCTCCGCCGGCGTCCCACTCCATGGCAGCAGCAAGCTAAGCTATATTGCTAAAAGAAATAAACTAAACTCTAAGGTGCAGAAAGAGGAGCAGCTAGAGGAAGGAAACAGGGGACGAGAGAGGGACATAGGCTTTCGATTTTGCTATTCCCGGCTGCCGGATGCCGAGAGATTGTTGGGACCGGTTGCATCCATAGGAGGTGGTGAGAGAGATATGAAGAAGGTTCATGACCGAGAGAGGTGGAGTGAGCGAAGAAGAAGGGAGGAGGCGGAGAGCACGAGGTGAGGCTGAGAAAGATGTGGACATGGTGCATCCACGTCTTGGTCCAAGGAAATTTGCATAAGAGCTCCCTAGCTTTGTGTATTCGCGTTCCAAACCAACCGTATCATAGGATACTAGGATGGAACAAGGCCT
>RWGY01000065.1:0-19313 GCA_007726485.1 Eragrostis curvula
GCAAAATTATTAAAGAAACCTATTCTCTAGCGAAGTAAGCCGAACTGATTTCTTCAAAAGATAGCTCGAAAAGCATATTGTATTCAAGGGGAGTCATCGTCAGGTTCTTGTTTTACAATGAGACCTAATCTATCAGCATCTGACATACAACACTAAACTCGTCAATATCATATCCGCTCGAAGGTGAATAAGGGCTCTGGAAAATGGGATCTACTACCCCGGAAGAAAACCATTCGCTCAACTTGCGAAGCCGCATCAAAGCGCGGAGGTGAAGCTTCGAGATCAACAGGAAGATTACGACGGCTTCGACCACCACGATTCTTCCTAACGGAGTCTCGACTAGAAGAAGGGCCACCTTGCGAACGGCGTCCACGAGACCCTCGTCTTCCGCGGCCACCACGTCCTTCGGAAGCATTAGGACAATAATTATAAGGCCTACCAATAGCCACCAGACTACCAGGAGGAAATGTGAAAGAATCCACGCCCCCTTCGACAGGGGACAAAGGATCTGAATCACTTGACAAATGAATTTCCGAAGGAGAACTGAAAATCTCAATTGGGGCTCATGACGAGCCAACCCACGAGAAGAAGGCTCCGGAGTAGCAAATTCGCTCAAAGAGATCTCAGATGAAGACTCCGGAGTAACACACTTGCCCTGCGAAGCATCAGCCGAAGGCTTCGGGGTAGTAAACTTGCTCAAAGAAAAATCAGAAGAATCCTAAAGTCCAAAACCAAACAAAAATTAAAAACAAAAACAGTAATAAGTTTACAACATATGTCTTCGTGGCACACTCAGCAAATACAATTTCGAAGGGGAAAACATCCCATACACATCAAACAAAGAAAAACTTTATACCTCGTCCTGAGGCTGACGACCGATCGAAAGGACCCTTCTCCAGAAAGACTCATCTATATGGTCGCCAAACTTCATAAAGGCATTGACCAACGAAGGAGGAGTGGTGTCAGTAGAAACAAAAGAAAAAGAGTCACTGACAGCCTTCGCCAAGGCATCACTCCCCCAGTCTCAAGTGAGCGAAGAAAGTCCCGAACAGCGAGATGCACAACATTATTTGAAAAAGCCCTGCAAGCTTGAACAACATATGGAATGTTGATAGTGAGCCAAGCTTGGTAGTACTCAATAGAAGCATCTTCAGGAAGCCCCTGGGCAGCGGCATCAACCTTTCCGCGAAGATCATCATTATCATTTCTGGCCCTCGCAAGAGATGCATCCAGCTTTTCAACCTGTTTGTCCAGAGAAGTCGCCTTCAGCTCAAAGATTTTAGCAGACTGGCTGAGTGCTTCTTTCTCCGAAGAAAGTTCAGCCAAGCAGACTGGCTGAGTGCTTCTCGATCAGCCCTTCGCGCCCCGCATCAAGTCCCGCGGATCTTCGGGCATGCGCGAGGCGCCCAGTCGAGCTTCGCCCGAAGCCCTGAGCCTTCGCGTGGCAGAGACCCTTCGGGCGCTCGATCCGCCCTTCGCGCCCAGCATCAAGTCCCGCGGAGGGAAAGAGAAAGGGTAATTTGGTTAGGATAGCTAAACCCTTCGGGTTCAAGGAGAAAGGGCGTCCAGGATCGAAGCCTGCTCCGCGGATCCCCAACAGTAGCCCCTCGCGGGCGAGGTTCAACGCCGATGAGCCGAACCCTCAAAGAATAACCGGATGCGATCGGAGCCGATCCCGGAAAAACTTCCCTCGCTCATTGGGGTTGATGCTGGCTGTAGAGTGCGAAGTTGATTTGGTATTGTCCGAAGGTCGAAAACGCGGTGAAAATATGGATCTTATCCGCACTCGCGGTTTTCGAGGGCGCATTAACTGCCCAGGTTTTTACCCCCCTATATAAGGAGGGGAGGGGGCCGGTCATTTTCCGCGCTCACCTCTCAGTTTCTTTGTGATCTTCGGGTTTTTGCTGTTGGTTTCGTGGTTTCGATTTTCGTCGCTTTTCCCTTTTAGTCTTCGTCATCGTCTTGAGGTTCGTTGTTGATCGCTCTTCGGGTTTCCGGATAGGTGCACTCACGACGATTCTTACTATAAGCTTTGTCTTCGTGCAGCTTTTAGGTTCTTTTGATGGCTAAAACGAAGCAAACTGTTGATCTCGTCGACGAGGAGCCGGCGATGTCTGGGGAAGAGGCGGCTTTCAGCCAGGAGGGGGCTATGTCCCTTGATGGTGATGGTTCAGAGGAGTTACTGGACTCCTTGCCTCAAGGCGAGACTGGTCCTCGTGATCCGGAGGATGTCTCCGGCAGGCGCGAGCCTGGGGTCCCGGAAGCTGCCGAAGGAGGCAAATCCGGAGGCCAAAAAGCTCCGGAAGACGTTCCGGTTGAGAATCCCTCGGCAGACGACGCGGACGCTTCGGCTCCGGTTAAAGGTAAGGATCTTAAGGCTAATAGGGATTACGAGATTTATATCGAAAGCGCTTATGCTGGGGACTTCGGGAGAAAACGCTTTAAGGCCGGCGTTGACGCTGGATCTTCGGCTGCAGAGGGTCAGGGTACTTCTGGTTGTGGTCATTCTTCGAAGGTTACTGACTCCCGGATTCGGACACCTGCAGTTATTGATAAGACTTATCGTTTGAACCGTTCTCGGGTTGACGAAGCCGAGCTCGCCATGTATGTTGAAAGGGGGTACTTCAAAGCTGGAAGGGCCCGCCATCCAGGCGACGAGGAAATTCCGCAGCCCAAGCCTAATGAGGCAGTTGTCTTTCGGGATTATTTCGAGGCCGGGCTTCGGTTTCCTGCTCTTTTCATCCTCCAGCGAGTGCTTACAGCGTATGGCATTCAGATACATCACTTGACGCCGAATGCCTTCGTGCAACTGTCAAAGTTCATCTGGGCTGTGAGAACATTCAACGCGAAGGTTAACTACGAAGCCTTTTTGCGCTTCTTCAGTCGTCACTTGCAGAACAAGAAGGTGTACTATGACAATGATGTTCTTCTTCTTCAATATGGGGTCTGTACTTTCCAGCCGCGAAGCTTCAGTAAGAAGTCGAAGCTCGAGAAAGTTGCTTTGATTGCCGCTTCGAGGAATCGCTGGGACAATGATTGGGTGGACTACTGGTTCTACGCTGAGGTACCCGAAGGGGAGAATGATGATGGGTCTTTGTGCTACCCGCTAGCCAGTTTGCTGGTTCCGGCGGAGCCCATTTTCTCTCCTGATTTCACTGGCTGCGGCAAGACCTTCCAGCCTTGCTGCGATGCTTTCAAGAAAGCCTGTAAGATCATCAGCGGCCGTACCGTTGTTGAGGAGTTTATTGCTGCTGGTATTTGGCCTGTGGAAGGTGGCTGGAAGCCGGATGGCAATGAGAAAGTTAAGCTCGACGGGCGCAAGCTCACTTACCGCCGCCCGAAGTTCAATGGGCTTAAAAGGCCTGAAGGTCTTCGGCTGTTGCAGTTTGTTGAGATGGTCGAGGAGTGCGCTAATCTGCTCTGCGACCCGTTCAGTGCCGCCGAAGAGTATGACGTGGAAAACGGTCTTCTCCCGAAGCGCCGTATCATTCGGATCTTTGATTCGCTCAAGATCAGCTATGGCAATCATGCCGTGCCCTTGGGTAGAAAACGGCTCAAGAAAGGGGAGACGCCCGAGATTGCCACGACCTGCTATATCAAGATGAGGGGCTGGGAAAAGAAATTCGAAGCTCCCGCCACCGACGCTGGGTCTTCGGGTTCAGGTGCTGGGCGAGGTCGGGCTCGGGCGGCTTCGCGTCCGCAGAAAGCTAGCGCTGTCGCTACGACGAGCACTGTGCAGGCCGAGCGCCGAAAACACAAGAGGGTCGTGTCCCGAGGTTCGAAAGGCTCCGGAATCTCGGATGCTGGTCGAGGCGGGTCGAGTGCCCACTTGGCTTCGGGGCAGACTGAATTTGCCTCAGGTTCTCGCGGTGAAGATGAGTCTGTGGCTGGTGGTGCTGGAGTGGTTGGTTCTGGGAATGCGCCTGTTTCTCCTGGCTTGGAGGCGCTTTCCGAAGGCCGGGACGGTGTTCCCGTGATCGAGCTGTCAGATACCGAGGAGTTGCTGGATGGCGCTAGCAGTCTTCGGGTAGATGTTGAGGAGACGCAGGGCATGGAGCTGGGCCGGAGTGCCGGGGACATGGTTGGAGATGATATATTGGGCTCGACCGGCATAGAGCGGTCTGAAGACACCGGGAGCTCCAGTGCTTCGGAAAGCTCTGATGGTTCATCGTCTTCGGGCGATGACTCTGACTCGAGCTCCGATGCGGGGAGCTCGTACGGGGCCATGAAGGATGATAACTCTCTCGATGTTTCGCTGGCGATGATGAGTGGCTTAAGGGAGTACAATCCCGAAGGTCCTTAGACTTGTGGCTTTAGTTTTCTTCGCGTTACTCTTCTATATATATTTTTTTTGTTCTCACGTGAAAATTGCCTTGCGTAGAGCTTCGGACCACGCTTGAGGCGAACTCCGCTCCTAACCTCGCCGATTTGCTGCTCCGGCAAGGCCAGATGGTAACTGGGTTTAAGGATTTTTCTTCGTTTATTTTGTTGACCTATTGGTCTTTGTTAACACTTCGCTTCTTTATCAGATCACGCATGCGTCTCAGGTACTTCGGAAGAAGTTGGAGACTGAGGTGGGCTTCGGAGGTGTCCCCCATGAACTCGTCATGCTTCGCGAGGAGAAAAGTTGCTGGGAGACGAAGGAAGCCAGCTTCGAGGAGGAGATCGCACGCTTGAAGAAGGACCTCCAGGAGAAAACTGACTCCTTCGCCGCCTACAAGAAATATACCAAAAGGAAACACGCGGCGGCGCTGGAGAAAGTGGAGGACAAAAGGGCCGCTCTGGAGGAGACTTTGAAAGCGGAAACCGAACGGCTAAGGTCGGGGGCTTCGGGCCTATTTTGGTCTTATTCGGAGCTTCTTGCTCGCTACGGCCGCCAGCCTCGCCCACTTCCCGCCGGAGATGAGCTGAACCTCGATTCTTTGCTATCTTGGGTTGAGAAGGAGCTCCAGTCTGTGCCCAGCTTAGTGAATAACATGTGTGATCATGGGACGAAGACCTGTCTCTACGCGCTTCTGGACATTCTGGCGAAGAAGAAGGTTGGCGACTTTCATGAGCTTGGTTACTCCACCTTCCCTTCCGAAGCCATAGAGGGTGCGGATCCTAACACCTCGGACAAGGGCGTTAGCATTGTTGCGAAACGCTTTTGGAGGTTCTACTGGAGCAAGCACGGCTCCGCGGCCGCCTGCGCTAGCGCCGTTGCTCGCACGAATGAGGTAAGGGCTTCGTACGTTTTTGATTTTTCCTTCCGGAGTTTTATTGAGCTGAGTAACCCTCGACCTTTTACAGGCTAAGGAGAAAAAGAGGAAAGAGGCTGGAGGTCCTGTTTCGTCATCGAATCCTTCTTCGGACGACGAGCAGGGGAAAGCGAAGAAGGCCAAGAGCGCTGTTGTTGCCGAAGCTTCCGCCGCTGCTCGTTCTCGCTCTGCTACCCCGTCTGAGCCCGCCGCAAAGGTTGCTGCAAGCGAAGATGCTTAGATCCTCGGGGCTACTGGATTTTGTTTTTGTTTTGTAATTTTAATGGTTTGTAATTCAAAGACGCGGTACTGTGTGCAGGTCTCCGAAGAGGAGGCTGCTGTTGAACCTTTGTGCTATCAAAACGGTAGAATTTGTGCTACGCGCGCTGCCTATCGTTTGGTTACGAAGATTGTTGGCAATGACGGTCTTAGTCGCTTCTGGGGCTACGTTTTCAATGAGTACTTTGGCGCTCGGGCTGAAGTGACTCAGTTATTTCAGAGGGGTAGGCGCCGGATGCTTCGCGGGCCTCCGCTGGTCGTCCCGAAGGCCGAGGCTATGGAGTCTGAAGAGATTTATGACGTTCCGTGGGTGTACGACGATAGCCGTGGGGATGGGCTACCTGGGATGTTTCTTGAACTCTGAATTTCTGTTGTCGTTTTCGTGCTTTAGGCTTGACTAAATATTGGTCATTGTGTTTCTTTGTTGTTTACGATGATGCAATTCCTGTATTGTTTGTGAGCCTTCGTAAAAATTACCCTCCCCCTGGCAAACGAGGGCGAGGTCGCCGACGCGAAGCCTTTTGCTTCGAAAAACTTCCCTCCCCCCTAGCAAACGAGGGCGAGGTTGCTGCGCGAAGCCTTTTGCTTCAAAAAAACTTCCCTCCCCCCTAGCAAACGAGGGCGAGGTTGCTGGCGCGAAGCCTTTTGCTTCGGAAAAACTTCCCTCCCCCCTAGCAAACGAGGGCGAGGTGGCTGGTGCGAAGCCTTTTGCTTCGGAAAAACTTCCCTCCCCCCTAGCAAACGAGGGCGAGGTTGCTGGCGCGAAGCCTTTTGCTTCGGAAAAACTTCCCTCCCCCCTAGCAAACGAGGGCGAGGTTGCTGGCGCGAAGCCTTTTGCTTCGGAAAAACTTCCCTCCCCCCCTAGCAAACGAGGGCGAGGTTGCTGGCGCGAAGCCTTTTGCTTCGGAAAAACTTCCCTCCCCCCTAGCAAACGAGGGCGAGGTTGCTGGCGCGAAGCCTTTTGCTTCGGAAAAACTTCCCTCCCCCCTAGCAAGCGAGGGCGAGGTTCCCGGCGCGAAGCCTTTTGCTTCGGAAAAACTTTCCTCCCCCTAGCAAGCGAGGGCGAGGTTGCTGGCGCGAAGCATTTTGCTTCGGAAAAACTTCCCTCCCCCCTAGCAAACGAGGGCGAGGTTGCTAACGCGAAGACTTTTTGCTTCGGGAAAACTTCCCTTTTTTATTAAACTGGGACGCGGGTTGTTACAACCGTAGTTCGGCTTTGTTATGCTTTGTCTCTGCGGGTGCGGCTCCTGGTCCTGCTCGCGACTCCGGCGTTTACTGGTTCCCATGGTTGCATATTGTTGGGTAGGTACCTCTTTCTTGGGCACCCTTGTTCTTCTTCGCCCGAAGAGATGTTGATAAATTCTGGTAATGCCTCTTCGTTTGGCGGCACGACCTCCAGCGGCTCCGGGTCTTGTTGGTATTGTTGAATCTCTAGCCTTTGCTCTAAGTTTTGATTTTGCGGGTGCTGGTTTTGGCTTTGGTTTCGCTGCGAAGAGCTTTCAGATACCCTCAGGTTCTTCATTGCTTGTAGGTATTTTTCTATGTTCTTTCTGGTTGCGCCTTCGTCGCTCATTTTGCGATGTTGCCAGTGCGCTTTGCTAATTTGCTTGAGAGGTGTGGTTTATATAGGGGTTGTTATTGCTCTTCGCGGTGCCGAAGAGTCAGGTGGCTTTTACTGTGGGTACAGTCGGTAGTGGTGGAACTATGCTAGCTTTAATCGTAGGCTGCTGTTTGTGATGAGCTAGATTCTTCGTACAGGTTGGGCCATGAAGCCATGAGGCGCACTACTGCATGTCGAAGGTTTTTTGCCGCTCGGGCATTTCATTCTTCTCGAAGAATGTTCTCGCTTTACTAGGCGATTGTAATTTTTCCTGCTTGAGGAATGGCTCGGGATTTCTTTACCCTAATAAGCCGGAGAGATACGCGTTTCTGCGTAATAGCGTAGGTTTACGCTTCGGGCGTTTTTGCCCTTGAGATGTGGCAAACTCTCGATGGAGTTTGCATCGAAGTTGTGATGCTTGAGAGACAAATAGGGGAAAGGAGCTGCATTAATTTGCAGGGATTACATTGGGTCTCACCTCGTTAAAAACCTCACCCCCTGGATAGGGTTCCCCTGTGAGGAAAAGAGTATGAGCCCTTAGTTGCGGAATTTAAATCTAGGCTACGGCAAAAAGTAGAAGAAGGACTTCGCTTATGTTACCGCGAAGCCCTGGTACACTTGCTATGCAAAGTATCTCTTGAGGTTGTCCGCATTCCATGGATGCGGGAGTTCGTTTCCATCTTCGTCACTGAGATGATAGGCTCCCGGCCTGTTGCTCTTGGTGATGATGTAAGGTCCTTGCCATTTTGGCTCTAGTTTCCCTTTGCCCTCTGTTTTTGGGCTCCGGAGGAGTACTAGATCTCCTGGTGAGAAGGATTTGTTTATCACCTTGCGGTCTCTCCATTTTTTTGTTTCGGTTTGATAGCTTTCCAGATTTTGGATGGCACTGACTCTGTCCATTTATATCATGTCTTTCGATATTGCTATATCTTCGGGGTTTATCTCATGGGCTTCGGCTCTTGGGCCTTTGTATTTGATCTCTTCAGGGGTCATGGCTTCGTCTCCGAAGAGTAGCTTGAAAGGGGAAAATTTTGTTGCCCTTGATTCTGAGGTATTATGGGACCAGATGATCTTCGGCAGCTCATCTACCCATTTGCCTTTTTTCTGGTTGAGAAGGCATTTTTTGACTCCTGTGAAGATTTGCTTGTTCGCATTTTCGACAGCTCCGTTTGACTCCGGATGATACACAGAGGCGAAGTGTGCGGTTGTTCCGATGCTTCGGCAATACTCTTTGAACTCGTAGTTGTCGAACTGCTTGCCATTGTCAACTGTTATCTCTTGAGGTACCCCAAAGCGACACACTATATTTTGCCAAAAGAACTTGCGTATGGTTGACGCTGTGATGTTGACGTTTTAATTGCGGTTATTCACGATAAGTAATTTTATATGTCGTCTTAATCGCATTTTATAGCGATAAATATGCATATAACTATTTTCAATGAATGTTTAGCGTTTTTAATTATCGTTCAACTTACAAACGGAGAGAGTCAAGGGAATAAAAGCGGCGGCGAGAAAGTCACACCGCCGCTAAAAATGTTTTTGTAGGGGTGGCTTCAAAGAAAAACCGCCGCTACAATACCGAAGTTTTGTAGCGGCGGTCTTCATGTTTCAGGCTGCCGCTATTAATTATTTATAGCGGCGGCCGTTTCGAACATTGCCACATGCTCCACTATAGCGGCAGACCGCATGCCAAACCGCCGCTACGTGTTTTACTGGTCCGCCGCTACAGTAAACTTGTGTTGTTGTGTAAGTCTCGGAAACCCTTGAATAATAAAATTATATATAACAGTGTATTTAAGCTTCAGTTAGAAAAATTGGAGACAACACAATATGGGCTTTATAGTCTAGAGCCGTGTAGAGATTTAGACTAACCGCAGCAGTACCCGGTAACGCGCCCTGCACCCTAATTTAGCGGATTGAACACCCCGTACCAGGTGCAGCAGAACACGGTAAAGCAGCCGCTATTGTACAGGTTCCGCTCGCCCGCCGCCAAATCTGGGGGCTGCCCGGCGTCCGCCAAACGCAGCCGCCGCCTCCCCCATCCGCCTCCACCTGCACCTCGACGCCGTCGCGCCTCCGCCTCGCCGCCTTGCCATCGTGCGCCCGTCGGCCTCTGTCGCTGCGCCTTCCCCGTCCGCCTCACCGCCTCGCCGTTGCCGCGCCTCCCCCGTCCGCCTCCACCTGCACCTCGACGCCGTCGCGCCTCCGCCTCGCCGACGCAAGATCCTCACCTTGATCTCCCTGCGCCGTCCCAGTGCTGAGCTGCAGCCGCTCCGAGTGCAGAGGCAAGAATTGCTCCGAGTGACTTCTTGCCTCTGTTATTGCCTGTGTGCAGAGGCAATAATTTCTGTGAATTGCGAATTGTGGCTCGATCGTTCCTTGGTTCTTCAGTGGCAACTTGATTTTGGTTCACCGTCGGATTGGTGAACACATCAGAATCGATGTAAACTTTATAGTTTGGATTGGTCCTCCTTAATTTTGCTAGCTGCTACTGCTTGAAATTTAGTGGTATTTTGTCTAGTATCTGTATCTGTCTAGTGCTATTCTGAACTGAGTAACATGTAAACATTATTTAATGGTGATACAATGGGACTACTGCAGTGTGTAATTGCAGACTTGCTGTTTTCTTTTGTATTTTTCTGTGTTCACTGGTTCACATGAAGGACAAGTCCCAAACTGGTTCTGTGTTCTTTTCTGAACATTTCAACATATATCTGGTGACTGAAAGTTTATATTGTTCCTTCTTCTCTTTTTTTTCCAGAAAGTTTATACTCAATTATGTATATGACAACTATATATCTGGTTACTGAACTTTTGTATTGGACTGTTAATTGCATATCTTTCACTCGACAGGTACTTATATTTATCTCAGTTCAAGCTTTTATCTTTCTTGCACACACCATTGGAAATATTCTGGGAAGTTTTGATCAGGTCACTTATATGGAATTTCTGTGAGCAAGTTCTGATGCTACATTCAAGCTTCAATTCTGATGTCCTATTATTTATTAGAAAATAGGAGGCGCTAAATTTTCCAATATCTGATGAAGAGCTTCAGTTCGTACTGCTCGTGCTGCTCTTCAGTTCTGATGCTCTTCAGTTCAAGCTTCAGTTCGTGGCTTCGTGCTGCTCTTCAGTTCCGATGCTACATTCAAGCTTCAGTACTCATGATTTTATATAGCTAATCAACACACTTTCAGAAGCAATTGGTGAGCATTTTTTCAGAATTCAGAAGCATCTCAACCAAGCAGACTGAAATGGAACAAAATTAGGCGAAAGGCTTTATCTAAAAAAAAATGGAACAAAATTCTCTGATACAGAGAGCTATAGCCAATAAACATGGAAGATAGTACTAGCAAGCAAGGCCATGTCTCATTGAAATTCTCTTTGCCGTCTGCACATCTGCACATTGGAGCTGTCGGAGCGTGAAGGAGCTGCAGGAGCAGCTGCTGGCCGTCGAGGCTTGCGACGACAGTGCAGGGACGGTCGCGACGGAAGGAAGCAAAATTAATCGACTTGTTGAAGACGACGGGTAGGGGCGCCGTCGAACAGGGTCTGCCGGGCAGGGGCGCCGTCGAGCAGGGTCTGCTGGGCAGGGGCGCCGCGCCGCCGCGACGTCCACCGGCGCACCCAGCACGGAGCAGGGGCGCCGCGACGTCCACCGGTGCGCCGAGCAGAGGCATGTCGACCGGGAAGCAAGGGGAGAGGCGGGAGGCGGCGCCGCCGGAGCAAAGGCGCGCCGAGCAGGGGCGCGGGAGGCCGCGGCGGGCAGTGGATGGAGGACGCGATACCGGTCACTGTTGCAACGAATTTGATTTTGGAGGCTAGAATCTTTTAGAGGAGGCGTGAAATATTCTTTTGGAGGGGGGAAATTACAGGTCACTGTTGCGGTTAGTCTTAGGCGAAAGAAATGAAATTATGTGGTGCCCTGTGATCATTTTTGGCGAGTTTTCCTCAGCAACCAACCAGCAGGCCAGCGCAACCGGTAGAAGGCTGCAACTGTGCGAGAGAAAAATGGTAAATACTCCCCCTCTGATAGTATGACTTGATGGAAAATTATGAAGCCGTGCATTTTTGAAAGAAAACCTAAGCTTATGCCCTCCAGGCGAATGAGACATCATCGTAGTTCAGCATTGCTGTATGATTCCATAACCGAGTGGATGCCATCACGAGCTCATTACACTGCTGCCATTTTCTGCTGTTGTGTTGACCCGACTCATCAGGCATCGCTGAATCATATCAACCACCAACGACGCCGAGAAAGAGGTGAGATGCCATTGATTGAAATTGAAATGGATGAAACTATGAAAGACATTGATTGAAGATAGGAGACTCCTGTCGTAATGACATGTAGGAAAATATTTGTTTTAAGATAAGGAATATTTATTGGGGCTTTCACGTTAGTATTAAGTATTAACGTGGAAGCGGAAGTACTACGTTAGGTACATTAAAGTGATATTTACGCATAACTATACTCTCATAGCACAAAGCCGAAACCCACTCCATAGCATTTCAGGCGACGTGGCTGCTTTGGGGTTCGACACGCCCTCCAGTTTCCTCAACCCGCTCCTCCAACCCAACGGAACTCGCCTACTAGGAGGCCAATAGCCTCGACAGCACGTGCGGCGGACGAGCCCGTGCCCGGCCACCGGTACGGAGCCGTCCCATTCGTTGGAGCAAAGCGTCAGTGGTTGACCAGCTGCTCGGCCCCCAAGCCGCGGCGTGCCGAGCCCCTGCCAAGCCAGGACCAACACTAAGGTTGACTGGACGTTGGCCTTCGTCGGCCTGAGCGCAGGCAGAAAAGGAGCCGTTGCCGGACGGCTGCGGCACCACCACCGCTCGGAGGAGAAGCCTGGATGTCAAAATTGGAGAGGGAGGGGGGACTGAGACGGTTGTGTCGCTGGTAAACCACGGTGGACAGCAGCCATACCTGGATTGAGCGGCAGGATTTGAGCGAGGAGAGAAAGGGAGAGAGAGAGAGAGAGAGAAATAATGTTGAGGAAGAAGAGAGCTCAACCGGTGAGGTGAAGGTGACGGAGAACAAGATGTAGAAGATGTGGACCATGTGCGTCCACGTCTCTGGTTTTTGGCTACTTTACAAAAAAGATCCCCTATCTTCTATGATTCGCATTGCAAATTGATAGAACTGCCTTCCAGGTGGTTTCGGTAAGGAATTAAGGATGTGGTTGCTTTGCAAAAAGAACCCTGAACTACATTCGCATTCTTATGTTCCAGCCCTCAACCTTTATGATATCTGCATATTTCTTTGTTCTTGCATTGAAACAACTGATTTGATTTGACGTTAACTAATGATCATGTTACTTACAAAGAATAGATAACAAAACAAAGATTAATTTTCTTGCTTTAATAATTCCTTTCCTATACGGGTGCGACGGAGCGCACCAGACTTCCTAGTGGTGTTTACGCTGCATATCTTTCGTCAAGGTAATTTTCTTGAAACATGGTTATTGCCAGATCCATTTCTTATTTACCCTGTATTCCAAAGGTTCCTATAATATATCAGTGCATCTTGTACATTCAAATTTAGAACTTACAAAGTTTCCCATTCAAGGTTCATGAGATGCACTTTTTCTTTGATTTATTCAAGACTGGAATATTTCATAGTTGATTAGTTGTTTATGATCATGCATTTAAGAAAATTAATTATTCTTTCCGCTGCATTCCAAATATTCCTATAATCAGTGCATCATGTACCGTCGATTTCCAAATTTTGAACTTACAAAGTTTGGAATTTTTCATTGTTGTTTAGTTGTTTCTTACCGTCCATGTCAGAAAATTAATTCTTTCTCTTCACAAAAAGCACATCGCCGGATTATGATCCAGTCTAAGCTTCTATTAAACTGAATATTTTTCTCGTTCCAAACACGCGCTCTTTGTTAATTACCTGAAGTCTTCGTCGTCAATCAAGAAAGTCCGTCCACTAGAAGAAAACCGATGATTGCCTGATGTCAAACTGCAAATGCAGTCTAGACCTTGAACTAATGGAAAAAAATTCAAAAAGACAGGAAATGAGAGGAATAAATACGGAAGAATCAGCGCCGATTAATAATGATTTCTCGACGTGCTATCCATGCCCAGGGCCGTGCTTGTGTCCATGCTCAGCTGCTTGCTTCCTCGGCGTTCCCCGACAGAAATCTTCATCATCGGTGGCGTACCTGCTGCTACTGCCTCCGTGAATCTTTGTCATCAGTGGCGTCAATCAATGCACCACATCCTGGTGGGAAATGGGGCACTAATGGATTTAATTATCGCGCTTAAGTCAGAAGATAGGGAAGAAATGATTTCCCTATACTCTCAAAGTTTGCCCTCTCTATTCAAAAAATGTCTCGAACAATATGAATGCAGTTTTTTTGCAAGGTATAAAACTTAGTCTATCTGAAAAATAGTTTTATCACAATTGATGGATCTTGATCAACCAATCGCCATCAGACAGACCTTATTTCCTCAACATCCAGAGAGTGCAAAAACCTCTCACGTGTCAGCAAGAGTCCTGCGTGGCATGAAAGTAGTGTACCTTACCATAGGGGTCTAAACTCTAGATAAGCTATATTAAATAAAGTTTAATTACAAAACTAACTACAGAACCCTAGTCTAATTCGCGAGACGAATCTAATGAGGGTAATTAAGCCATGATTAGATGATAGTTACTGTAGCATTACTGTAGCAAAACGTAGATTAATTAGACTCATTAGATTCGTCTTGTAAAGATGTACCCATCTGTAAAAAAGTTTTGTCATTAAACTTTATTTAGTACTAGATTTTCTTTGTTTAGAGCCCTCTAAAATTTAGTGCTAAAAGCACCAAACGCACCCGAAGGCGAAACAGTTCTCTACTGAGGCTGGCATCGGTGGTGCTGCCGTCTTGCTTTGCCCCTATGTGTCATGCGCCTTTCTGCTCTGCCTGCAAATGGCATCATGAAATCTCGAAACTCCAAGTCAACTCCATCATCTCATATCTAGTCATCTGACACTGAAAATATCAATTTTGGAAACTTTATGGTGTCAATAATTATGGAATCATTTTCATCTAATAAAATAATAATTGAACTAACAGTACTAGTGGGCAATTGTTTTAGAAATGCTCAAATAGTGTCGACAATTTAACTAACAGGGACAGAGCTGGGCTGGACAGACGCACGCAACGAAACAGTCTCAGTGTTGCAATCTGGACCGGTTCTCCTCAGGGCAGGATTTGCCAAGACCTTCTCCCGTAGCGCCGACTTTATCCTCCAACCAGAACAAGAACTTAATCACATTAGTAGGCTGCCGTCCAGCCGTTAAAAAACCTAAAAGATGACAAATTTGTAGATCAATTTTTGAATCTGCTAGTTTAAAACTTTTGACCGGTCCGCTTCAGAACTGCCTTTTTCTTATGAGCCCTAGTGCATCGAACAAGAATTTTAGAAACATTGAGAACAGTGTTCAAGTTCTTCAGTTGTCCATGGTATTCAATTAATCAATTGCTGTCTCTTACACAAGCATATTCTCGTCTCATATTTCAGGTATCGAAACACAGTACAACTACTCACATTATATCACAACAGGAATGAAGCACTGTAGCGGCGACCCAAAAAGCTCTGCAGCGGCGGTTCCAGCCGTCCGTCGCTACGCAAGCGCCGCTACAAACAATTTTTGTAGTGGCAGCTGTAGGCAACCGCCGCTACAAACAGCATATGTAGCGGCGGATAGAGCCACAGGCCGCCGTCACAAATTGTTCTTTCCAGCGACGGTTCATGGCTCCACCCGCCGCTAATGAAGCTTTGGAAAAAAAAAAAGTAGACGGCCCACCGCGGCCCGCCCCCGAAACCCTAGCCGACGCCGGCGCCGCCACGCAGCCCCGCCGCCCCTCCGCTGCCGCCTCCACCACGCCGCCCCTCCGCGGCCGCCTCCACCACGCCGCTCCTCCGCGACCGCCTCCACGCAGCCCGCCGCGGCCGCGAACCCTTGTCCGGCCGCGCCGCGGCCACCTCCACGGTGGCCCTCCACGGCCGCTAACCCTAGCCCTCCGTCGCGGCCACAGGGCACCACGGAGGAGCCCCTCGACGGAGCCGCGCGCAACCTCGTCGCACGCGCGCTCCGGCGAGAGGTGCCTCCATGGCTGCCTTAGCATTTTTCGGGGAGAGGAGAAGGGGGCGGCGGAGAAGAGAAGGGAGTTAGGGTTACGACTGGAGCGGCGCATTATTTAAAGAACAGTGTAGTGGGCTGTTTTTGGGCCGTGCTACATGGGTCGGGCATCATCCGGCTTACCGGTCGCGATTAAGCACGAAGTCAATGACACGTGGACCCAGAAATCATACGGGACCACATGTCATTGACTAACGTGTTGGAGAATTTGTAGCGGCGGATGAAACCCTATTCCACCACCGTCCCCATGGAGGCCATGGCCGCCGGAGCCGGCCTGCCCATGGGCCCCATGGCCGCCGAAGCCGGAGTCGGAGCCGCAGCTGCAGGATGCGGAGGAGGAGATGGGGGCGCCGGAGCTGGAGCCGCAGCTGCAGGACGCGGAGGAGGAGATGGCGGCTCCGGAGCCGGAGCCGCAGCTGCAGGACGCTGTTGGAGATGATGCCGAAGGCTCCCTGACCCATGCGAAGGGTATAAGGTATAAGGCGAAGGCTAACAAAGGAAGCGGCGAAGGCTGATGACCAGAGGCAAGGCTAAGCCTACTACGAGGAGGCGTAATGGAATTGGCTAATAGCATAGCTGTAATAACAATTTCTCCTCTCCCTATAGATATGGAGGGAGGAGGTCCTGTAATGACATATGTTTTTGGGGCCCCGAGCCAAGAGCACTTCATTTATTCTGTCCGCTCCCGATTGTTATCTCGCACCCCTTCGCCACCTCTCATAACGGAAGATCATAAGAACTGCCTAGGCAGGAGAACCTGATAACAAGGACGCTAACACTTCAGGAGGGCTTCGCTAAGGGTCCCAAGGTCGACAAGGAGTCCGAAAGGCTTCGCGAGGGAGATCTTCAGACGCCAAGACACGCAGAGGGCTTCGCTAGGACACATAACCTGTTGGTGGGCTTCGCTGAGTCCAACCGGGACCTTCGATACCCCAACATTTGGCGCCGTCACGCGGGTTGGACCCACGACCACGTTTGACATAAAAGATGGACAAAGGCAGATCGTCAAGAACAATAGACGCCGAAGCACAGCGTGCTGAGATCGAAGAAAAGGAAAGACTCGCAAGAGAAGAGGAAGCCAAAGTCACTAGAGAACAAGAAGCACGAGCTGAAGCTGCACGAGCTGAGGAGGTTGCTCGAGCCGAAGAGGCCGCGAGACAGGAGGAAGCTCTAAGGCAGGAGGAGGCTCAGAGAGGAATACAAAACAACAACGGAGACACTTCGCAGGTAGGAAACGTCCTTCCGGAGGGTGACGAAACAGCAGACGATGAAGCAGATTCTATAGCAGAACGACTTCGTATCTTGGAGCAAGAAAGGCTTGAGAGGGAAAAACGTTTGGTCATCATAGAAAAGAAGTCCAAACTGAAGATAGACATGCTGCAGAAGATAAGGCAAACACAGAGGGAAATTGACGAAATGGATGAAAGGCTGAACCAAGTAAACGAAGATATGAACAACCTGAAGAAGCTGAGTCAGAATCATCCAAGAAAGATGCAAAAGCAGAACGAAAGGAAGGTTGTCTACGAAGTAAGCAGCACAAGCAGAGATGTTCAACCAACCTCGATGTTCAATGAAAATTCACCTCTAAGCGAAGAATTGCAAAATGAGCCTTGGCCTATCAACTTCAAGATGCCAAAGAATAAAGCGTATCAAGGAAAATCTGATCCAAGGGAATTTTTTATGTCCTTCGAAGCTACAGTTGAATCTGGCGGAGGTACAAATTCAACATACGCGAAGGCACTTGTGATGGCAACTGAGGGCACTGCAAAGACTTGATTCTCCATCTTAGAGCCGAGATCAATCAATTCGTGGTCTGAGTTGAGAAAGGAATTCATAAATAATTTTCAAGGCTTCCAAGCCGAAGAAGTCCATCAAGGAAAATTGTTCTCTTGCAAGCAAAGGAACGATGAAAGCCTCAGGGAATATATGCAGAGGTTCATGGAAATCAAGTTGAAGGCCAGAGGAGTAGGAGCTTCCACAGTTATCGATGCCCTAATGGAAGGATTGAGGTCCGAACCTTTCCACTCTTCGCTCGCAAGGAAAAAAACCAACCACAATCTTCGGGTTGCTTGACATCTTTGAAAAATATGCAAGATCAGACGATGAATTCAGAAGGAAAAAAGACGACGAAAAAAGACAGACACAACAGCTAAGAGATGAGAAAAAAGCTAAAGAGGACAAAGAATCAAGTCGAAGTCGAAGGCATGACGAAAACAAAGAAAACCATAGAGACCACAGCAGCCGAAGGGTACACAATCATAAAAACAGAGAGGAAAGGGGAGATGAGAAAAGAACCAGAGAGGACGAAAGAGGAAAAGAGCGAAGCAACCACGATAAGGACCACGAGGAAAGAAACAGAGACAATAGTCAGAAAAACAACTCCCGCACCATGTTTTGCGAGCTGCATGGCGAAAGCAAAGGGCATACAACGAAGTAGTGTCAAGACATCCAGGCTTACAAACAGAGTTGGCTTGCAAACAGGGAAGCGAAGAAAGCTATTCGACACACCAGTAAGTATCGGGAAGATTGGTCTCAAAACAATACTCATCCAACGTATCCTTCACATTCAGTAAATCATGTGATCAATTACCCAAGGGAAGCTTCGCAGCAAATGCAACAGTACACTTACCATCAACCGCAAAGCTTGGCTGCGTTACCACCACCACCAGAAACAAACCATCAAAACAATTGAAGATATTCAGAAGCAAACAGCGAGGTGTGAAGGCAAACAATAAATGCCATTACTGGAGGTTCAACTCAGCAGCTAGACTTAAGGAGGGCTAGAAAAGAGTTCATGCGAAGGGTACAACACGTCTCATCAGGAGCTCCATTTGTCAAAACAAGATGGTCTTATGTTGACATAACTTTCGGGGAGGAAGACGCAAGAAACTTGGATCAACCACATTCAGACCCATTGGTGATCCAAGCAAACATCAAAGGCTTCGATGTCCTCAAGATCTTGATTGATGGGGGAAGCTCCACAGACATCCTTTTTGCTTCAACTCTCAGAAAAATGAATCTGGAAAATGAAACATTGCAACCAGCAGGAATCCCACTAGTCGGTTTCACTGGAAAGATAATCCAAGCAATGGGAAAGATTGTCTTGCCAGTAACTTTTGGCGAAGGAGAAAATGCAAGGACTGAAGATGTGACCTTCGCTGTGGTCGACCTCATCTAGCCCTATAATGCAATCTTTGGGAGAGGATCCATTAACAAGTTCGAAGCCATAATACATCAAGCTTATTTATGCTTGAAAATCCCTGGACCAATCTCTGTGATTAGGGTATTCGGAGATCAGCTACAAGCTAGGAGTCTCGAAGATAATGAGACTTCGGGAAGGAAGAATATCCATCTCATTAAACAAGCACAAGACATACCAGCTTACAAGATCTTCGGCCTCAAGAACTCGGCAAGACCATGGCAAATCTTCATGAACCGTTTCTACAAAGAGTCATCAGAGCAACTCTTCGGTAGAACGAGCGATGCTTATGTGTAAAAACATAAAAGACTTGCGGGGGGTGTGCTCTTTTTCCTCACGAGGGTAGCCCTGCAAAGGTTGTGAGGTTTTTTAACGAGGCACCCTCTAAGACTGTGACACAATTTTATAGTTACCTTTTACCCTCAAAAAATTCCAAAGTAATTTGCCGAGGAACCTTAGCAAAAAGCGAAGCCATGAGCTTAACAAAAGAAATCAGGCAAAAAGCCTAAAACAAGCGAAGGGCACACCAAAACAAAACTTGGTCAAACCCAATTCTGGGATAACATGTTACGAAGAATAACAAAAGTTTCCCAGAAACGATTCGAAGGGAAAAAAAGGCAAGCTAAAGTAGCTGATCCTACCTCAAAAAGCTTGTTTTGGCCTCAAGAATGAAAGCCAAAGCAGGAAAAAGCTAAGACAGACAAAAATTGTCTGGCAAAGCAAAATATTCCTAAAAAAAGAAGAACAACACTCTTCGTTCCGAGGGAAAAACTCTCAAGAAAAATCTTTGCTGGGCAAAGACCCAATGTCTCGAATACAAGCGCGAAAGCTTTGATCTACACAAAGAAAAACATGTC